>PVIU01024841.1:0-24796 GCA_004026605.1 Ondatra zibethicus
GACTCGGTTCTCAAAAAGTTAATACATGCAGAAGAGATAGGTCCTGGTGTCATTGTTTGTGGGTTCTCCATCTGCCAACTTTCGCCGCCACATTCAGAGAGTCTGGTTTGATCATATGCTCATTAAGTCCCAGGCCAGGTGGATTGGTGTGCTCCCATTAGTTCAGGCACACTGTCTCAGTAGGTGGACCAGCCCCTCAACACCCAGGAAATCTGGGATACCATGAAAAGAATAACCTAAGAATAATAGGGGTAGAAGAAGGAGAAGAACTCCAGCTCAAAGGAACAGAAAATATATTCAATAAAATTATAGAAGAAAACTTTCCCAACCTAAAGAAGAATATCCCTATGAAGGTAAAGGAAGCTTACAGAACACCAAATAGACTGGATCAAAAAAAAATCCCCTCTCCATATAATAATCAAAACACAAAACATACAGAATAAAGAAAGAATACTAAGAGCTGCAAAGGAAAAAGGTCAAGTAACATATAAAAGTAAACATATCAGAATTACACCTGACTTCTCAATGGAAACCATGAAAGCCAGAAGGTCTTGTATAGATGTGCTGCAGACACTAAGATACTATGGACGCAAGCCCAGACTACTATATCCAGCAAAGCTTTCTTTCGCCATCGATGGAGAAAACAAGATATTCGATGACAAAAACAGATTTAGACAATATATATCCACAAACCCAGCCTTACAGAAATTACTAGAAGGAAAACCTCAACCCAAGGAAGCTAACAATACCCACAATAACACAGAAATCTGATAACCCTCCACAACACAACTCAAAGAAGGGAAAAACACAAATACTAAAAAATAACTGGAGTTAACAACCACTGGGTCATTAATACCACTTAATATCAATGGACACAATAAACCTATAAAAAGGCACAGGTTAAGAGAATGGATACAAAAACAGCATCCAGCATTCTGCTGTTTACAAGGAACATACCCCAAACTCAAAGACAGACACTACCTCAGATTAAAGGCTTGGGAAAAGGTTTTCCAAGCAAATGGACCTAAGAAACAAGTGGGTGTGGCTATCCTAATATCTAACAAAATTGATTTCAAACTAAAATCAATAAGAAGAGATGGAAAAGAACACTTTATACTCATAACAGGAACAATTCATTAAGATAAAGTCTCAAACCTGAATATCTATGCCCCTAATATAAAAGCACCGACATATGTAAAAGGAACATTACTAAAACTCAAAACACTAATAGTAGGAGATTGCAACACTCCTCTCTTAACAATGGACAGATCAACCATACAGAAACTAAACAGAGAAATAAAAGAACTAAAAGCTGTAATGAATCAAATGGACTTAATAGACATCTATAGAACATTCCACCCAAACAGGAAAGAATATACCTTCTTCTCAGCACCTCATGGAACCTTCTCAAAAATTGATCACATACTCGGTAACAAAGGAAACATCCACAAATACAAAAAAAAATTGGAGTAAGCACCTGTGTCTTATCGTATCACCATGGAGTAAAGTTAGAAATTAATAACAATACCACCCCCAGAAAGCCTACAAACTCATGGAAACTGGACAGTCAACTACTAAACCACCCCTGGGTCAAGGAAGAAATAAAGAAAGAAATTAAAGTCTTCCTTGAATTCAATGAAAATGAAGATAAAACATACCCCAACTTATGGAACACTATGAAAGCAGTGCTAAGAGGAAAGTTCACAGCACTAAGTGCCTACATAAAGAAAACAGAGAAAGCTCACAGTAGCAAACTAACAGCACACTTGAAAGCTCTAGATAAAAAAGAAGCAGACATACCCAGGAGGAGTAGAAGATTGGAAATAAACAAACTGAGGGCTGAAATCAACAAAATAGAGACACAGAAAACAATCCAAAGAATCAATGAAACAAAGAGCTGGTTCTTTGAGAAAATCAACAAGATTGACAAACTTTTTATCTTAACTAATCAAAAGGTGGAGAGAAAAATTAACAAAATCAGAAATGAAAAGGGGGACATACAACAGACCCTGGAGAAATTCAGAGAATCATTAGGTCTTACTACAACAGCCTGTACTCCACAAAATTGGAAAATGTAAAAGAAATGGACAATCTCTTAGATAGACACTATATACCAAAATTAAATCAAGACCAGGTGAACACTTTAAAAAGACCTATAAGTTGTGAGGAAATAGAACCTGTCATCAAAAAGCTCCCAACCAAAAAAAGCCCAGGGCTGAATGGTTTTAGTGCAGAATTCTACAAGAACTTCCAAGAAGAGCTAATACCTATACTCATTAATATGTTCCACATAATAGAAACAGAAGAGTCATTGCCAAACTCATTTTATGAAGCTACAGTTACCCTGATACCAAAAATGCGCAAAGACTCAAGAAAGACAATTACAGACCAATCTCACTCACGAACATCGATGCAAAAATTCTCAATAAAATACTGGCAAACCGAATCCAAGAACACATCAAAAAAAATCATCCATTATGATCAAGTAGGCTTCATCCCAGAGATGCAGGGCTGATTCAACATACAAAAATCTATCAATGTAATCCATCATATAAATAAACTGAAAGAAAAAACCATATGATCATTTCATTAGATGCTGAAAAAGCATTTGACAAAACTCAACACTACTTTATGATAACATTTTGGAGAGATTAGGGATACAAGGATCATATCTAAATATAATAAAAGCAATATACAGTAAGCCAACAGCTAACATCAAATTAAATGGAGAGAAGTTCAAAGCCATTCCACTAAAATCAGGAACAAGACAAGGCTGTCCACTCTCTCCATATATCTTCAACATAGTGCTTGAAGTTCTCGCAATAGCAATAAGACAACATAAGGAGATCAACAGGATTAGAATTGGAAAGTAAGAAGTCAAACTTTTGTTATTTGCAGATGATATGATAGTGTACATAAGTGACCCCAAAAACTCTACCAAAGAACTCTTACAGCTGATAAATACCTTCAGTAATGTGGCAGGATATAAGATCAACTCAAAAAAATTCAGTAGCCCTCCTATACACAAAGGATAAAGAAGCTGAGAGGGAAATCAGAGAAACATCACCTTTCACAATAGCCACAAATAGCATAAAGTATCATGGGGTAACACTAACCAAGGAAGTAAAAGGTCTATTTGACAAGAACTTTAAGTCTTTGAACAAAGAAATCGAAGAGGATACCAGAAAATGGAAAGATCTCCCATGTTCTTGGGTAAGTAGGATCAACATAGTAAAAAATGGCAATTCTACCAAAGGCAATCTATAGATTCAATGCAATCACCATCAAAATCCCAACAAAATTCTTCACAGACCATGAGATTAGCATAATCAACATTTTATGGAAAAACAAAAACCCAGGATAGCCAAAACAATCCTATACGATAAACTAAACTTCCGGAGGCATTACCATCCCTGACTTCAAACTTTATTACAGACCTACAGTAATGAAAACAGCTTAGTATTGGCATAAAATCAGAGACGTTGACCAATGGAATCGAATTGAAGACCTGGATATTAATCCACACACCTATGAACAGAGAAAGGGGGAAGTAGCCTGCAATGCATGGGCATAGGAGACCACTTCCTAATGTATAACCCCAGTAGCAATAAGACAATAAGAGCAAAAATAAATAAATGGGACCTTCTGAAACTGAGAAGCTTCTGTAAAGCAAAGGACACTGTCAATAAGACAAAACGGCAACCCATTGAATGGGAGAAGATCTTCACCAACCCCACATCAGACAAAGGACTTATCTCCAAAATATATAAAGAACTCAAGAAAGTAGACATTAAACTTCTAAATAACCCATTTAAAAGATGGGGTACTGAACTAAACAGAGAATTCTCAACAGAAGTATTTCAAATGGCAAAAACATACTTAACGATATGTTCAACTTCCTTAGCTGTCAGGGAAATGCAAATCAAAACAACTTTGAGATACCATCTTACACCTGTCAGAATGGCAAAAATCAAAAACACCAATGATAGCTTATGCTGGAGAGGATGTGGTGTAAGGGGAACACTCATCCATTGCTGGTGGGAATGCAAACTTGTGCAACCACTTTGGAAATCAGTGTGGTGGTTTCTCAGAAAATTGGGAGTCAACCTACCTCAGAATCCAGCAATACCACTCTTGGGAATATACCTAAGAGATACCCAATCATTCTACAAAAGCATTTGTTCAGCTATGTTCATAGCAGCATTATTTGTAATAGCCAGAACCTGGAAACAACCTAGATGCACCTCACTGAAAGAATGGATAAAGAAATTGAGTACTACACATTAGAGTACTCTCAGCCATAAAAAACAATGACATCTTAAATTTTGCATGCAAATAGATGGAAGTAGAAAACACTATCCTGAGTGAGATAACCCATACCCAAAAATATGAATATGGTATGTACTTACTCATTAGTGGATTCTAGCCATAAACAAAGGACATTGAGCCTCTAGTTCACAATCCTAGAGAAGCTAAGTAATAAAGTGAATCCAAAGAAAAACATATATAGATCCTCCTGGAAATTGGAAGCAGACAAGATAGCCAGGAAAAAGTTGGGAGCATGAGGGTGGGGTGGGGTGTGGAGAAGGGGAGAGGGGGAGAGAGATGGGAGAAGGGGAGGGTTGGGGAGAGCTTGGGAGAGTGGGATGGTTGAGATGGGAAAAGGACTGATATGGGAGCAGGGAAGAAGATATCTTAATTAACGGAGCCATTTTAGGGTTGGCAAGAGACTTGGCTCTAGAGGGGTTCCCAGGTGTCCAAGGGGATGTCCCCAGCTAGGTCCTTGGGCAGTAGAGGAGAGGGTGCCTGATCTGGCCTTATCCCATAGTCACACTGATGACTATTTTGAATATCACCATAGAACTATGACCCAAGCATTCACACATATGTATCTATGGAGAAAACACCTACTTATACAAACCAACAGATAGATCAAAGTTATTTCTTTTTGTCCATGCAGAAATTTGGAATTTTCAATCTAGTAATAATCTTCCTACATATCACTCTCATGTGCTCAGTAACAGTATATGCTGAAATAACCAATATATACACCATGGAATTTTATATACATGGATACTTAAATATATTACACTGTTGGTTTCTTCTGTATCTACTGAATTCTAAGTGAAGCATCACTTGTGAAAAATCCCATGAAAAGTATGATCCTCATAATCATGAGTTTTAAGTCCTTAAAATGAAACAGTATGAATTACAAACAGAGAAAGAAGTTGAGTTTAGTTTAAGTTTTTTGGTTTGATGGTAACTGACATCTGCACATGGAATCACAGTTTTAGACACATATCCCAACAAACACCATCCAATATTTGTAATCACTAATACACACTGATAAGTGAGTTCACTGAAATGTTTGGCAGAACAGAATCACAAAAATGTTCTTTGTTTATGATTTTGCTGTGTATATTAAGATACACACTGTTTGCCTCTGCTCAGCCAGTGTGTATCTTAATATATAGATAGATAGATAGATAAATAAATACATCTTATTAAAATTAAATTAAATTAAAATGTGTGATATCACCATAGAACCTTTGTCAGGCGATGGATGGAGACAGAGACCCACATTGGGGAACTGTCTACACCTGCTTCCCAAATGGTGAGAATAAAAGTATGCACCATAACAACTGTATTATTTGATAATTCTTATATTGATTTATCCATTATAATGAAATTAATGATGCACTAAAATAAACCTAGTACATGTGAGATCATAAAGAATACTCAGAATAGAGAAAACCTTAAATATTGTCCAATAGAATATAGCACTCATGTGACAAAATGGATCTGAGTTGTAGAGCCCAGGCCTGCAAAGCAGAAAGCCCTGTATTTTATTAACAAGACAATAGTTAGGGAAGGTGTGATATCAGATTCTGCTTAATATTAGAGGAAGACTAATATAAGAGAGATAACTAAGGTCACACATGGTCCTAGTTTTCATTGCCCAATACCTTTCACTCCATGTTACCTTTCCAAAGAAAAGAGGGAGAACCGAGTCTTTTTGAATGCACTCCTTCCTAGGCCAGGAGGGATGGGGGTGGGCCTTGGACTTCCAACAGGGCAGGGCACCACGCCCTCTTTCAAGGAAGAAGGGGGAGGGAGGAGGGGTGGGGAGGTAGTGTGAGGGGACCGGGAGAAGGGGAAGAAAGGAAAAAAAATTTTATTTCTTTAATTATGTTCTTGAATGGAAAAAATAAAACAAAACAATGTATGGAAAAAAAAAAGAAAAGAGGGAGTGTTTTCAAACCAGTCATTTTACCAGTAGCCATTCAAAACAGACATATTGTTATTGTCTCTCTAATGAGATGATAAATGTCATGTCATATAAGAACACTTTTAAACTCCAGAAACATATTTACATCCTTTACCTTCCAGGGTTGTTTGCTTCTTCTACTTCCAGTCTAATATCTACTATGGGCATGAAACCATGATAAGTTCATCTTTCCATTACTTCAAAGAAGATCAACAAATCAGGAGTGTAAGATGAAATATCACATTGACTTATTATAATAATCCTTTAGCACCTTTACAGATGGGCTGCATTATCCTGGTGTACCCACAGTCACCATCAGTGGGGGAATTTTGTTAAAGTAATTACCAACAGGGAATGGCACAAGTTAGGAATACTTTTATAATTCTCAGTTACATCCTAGCTATGGAATTATCCTTGTGCCTTCTCTCTCTGTTCCACAGACCTTTTTCTCCCTCAAATTCCAATTACCAGGGATAAGTACTTACCAAGTCTCTATCTTGCTCACTCTTCTCATCTGACTGAAATACAAAGTACTCACCTGGATTCATGCATTGGCAGGATGGTGGGATCATATGGCAGATCCTGACTCTTAAGAAGCAGTTGCAAGAGAGTCAGCTTAAACCTGACATAGAGATCTGTAATCTTAACTCCCTAAACAACTGCAATTATCATTTCATCTGCCACTGAAATGATAGTGTTGGATTTGGGAGACAATATAATTCAGGATATTTTTCCAGTTGCTCATTAACAAAGATACTTTAAAATATCCTGTTAATATCTCCATGGAGACAGTCTTTGTATGAGGAATTGAGTTTGCATGATTAATGAAGGCTGATCAAGTCTCTGGTGGATGGTGTTAGAAACTTTGCGGTCAGATTCATAAGAAAGTTAGTGAAGTTTCTTGGTTTCAATGTATATAGGTTACACTGACTTCTTGAATTGGAATCAAACTAGTTCTTTAAAAGTAAATAATTATAACATTTAGTACTTAGCATATTTCTTTGAGTATTTCATAAAAGCATATGAGCTTTATTTCAGCGCATGCCCATTATCTCCTTTCCAATTTCATCTCTACACCCTCCCACCACTATTATCTCTAAATCCCACATTCTCAAAACAAAACAAGACAAGGAAATCACTGAGCCTACTTTGTGAATCCAGAATGTGCCTAATTCATGGGCCCATATGAAGGCATTGTTAGCCTTTAAGTGTTGAATCCTTATAAAAACATGATATTTTGTCTCTAAGAAGTTATCTGTGGCCAACTTCTATTCAGCTCAAAGTAGGAGTTCCTGAACACATTCACTGTGCTTGGATTTTGTGTAGTTGGATTTTGTGCATAATGTCCTAACAAGTAAATTCATATGTGTGAGCATCCTGTTTAGTCCAGAAAAAAACTTGTTCCCTTTTAGTCATCTGCCATCTCTGGTTTTTATACTCTTTCTCCTTCTTCCATGATGATCTCTGACTGTTTTAAGGAAAAGTTGTGATATATATGTTCCATTTTAAGGTGAAACCTCTAGAGTCTCTTATTCTCAGTACCTATAGTGATTGTAGGTCCATGTGTTAATCACCGTAGAGTGAAAAAAGTTTCTCTAATGAGGGTTTAGTATGAAGATACAAGCATAAGATGCAGTTTTTTAAACTATATCCACTTGGCATAGTAAAAGTATTATGTTCTTCTGTGGATTCTATATATTCTTTTGTGCACGCTCTTGTCTCTGATAATAGTATCAGGCATGGGTTCCAACTTGTGATGTGGACATTAATTTTAATCATAAAATGGTTGGTTGCTCAAATCATGCTCGTGAAACTATTGCACCAGGCTTGTTGTTGTTAGAGCTCCCAGGGTTCACTCTTGGATAAGACTTTTGATTACTTACAGCACTATGAGAACTATGGATCAAGCTTCCAGTTGACCACAGGCTTGATTATTCATGGTCTATGATGCAAATATATGGTATCTTTAGGAGTACTAACTCACCATCTAGGGACCATAGACCCCTAAATATTATAGAATAGTGACATTGTTCTTGGTTGCTATCAATTTATTTCTTAATTGTCAAATATCTAATCACCCCCACTTTATAGTATTCAGAAGAAGAACAAAGTCAGTCAAATCAGAGAATATCTAATGAAGTAGGAGTAAAAGGAAAAACATGATATCACATTTAGAAAGGATATTATTAGAATTCTTAGTATCATATAGCACAAATTAGTTTGATAATGATGGCATGAAAAAATATTCAGGTAAAGTGAAAACTATATTTTTCATGAATCATTTTCAATTAAATTTTTTTATTTTTGAAATTTAAGTATACTTAAATCAGTTTCCATTTTCTCTTTACTGACTCCAGCCCTTAACATGTATACCTCAATTTCTTTGGCTTCATGGCATCTGTTCCACTATATGTTGCTGCCTACCATACACACACTTTAAAAATATAGGCCAACTTATTCCACACAGTGTTAATTTTATGTATAAGATTTCAGTGCTGACCATTTGGCATTTGATGATCATTGTTAGGAGGTTCTTTACTGGGGAAAACTATTTCTACTCGTTTTAGCATTCCTTCCTTACCTGCAGTTTTGTCTGTGGTTCACAATTCATGAGATTCTCTCTTTCCAAGTTATCATGTCCATCATTATCATCCTTGTTCTTGTTTAAGAAGCCACATTTTACACAAAAAAGGCACAATCCTACAACAAACTTCCTGTTTCTCTCTTCCAATCTTCTAAACATAAGTTCTACTTTGATCCTCACATTTTAGACTTATTATATAACATTAAGAGAATAAACAACAAATATTGATGAAGCTGTAGATAAATTGATCCTCATTCTATACTTGTAGGAAGGTGAAGTACTGTTTTTTATAGAAATAAATACAAAGATTTCTCAATAAAATTAAAATTAAATTAGGATATACCACATCTCTGTAATTTCTTTAACTCCATCAAAAACTCCAAGTTAACAGGAAGTACATTGTAAAGAACTTCCAAAACTCCAGAACTGACAGAGACATCTTGTTGCCTAGACAGTCATCCAACGTTTTATTGTACCATTGGGGCATCCATCTTCAGCCTACAGGCCCATAGTATTCAGCAGACTTTTCTATGAAGCAGGAAATTTCAAAGACAGGTCTGCCTATATTGGCAGTTTGCCAGTCACTTTCTTTTGTATCCTGCAGAATGTCTCACACACTCTTTCATGAAGCTGGAACCGCAAAGGATCGTCTCATCTTTGGGCAAGTTTAGCAGTCATTTCTCTGTGGATCTTTCATGTCCAGTTTATCTAACAAACTCCATAAAGAGGCTCTTCGACACCTGTCTTCCTCTTGAAGCAGATTGGTGCTGCCAGGAGCAAATGTGTCTTATTGTCATCAAAAGTCCTAAGTTATTAAAACATTTTAAATGCATTTAAATATTCTGAAGGTCTCTGAAAGATTTGAAGAATACCTAACTAACTGAAATATATCTCTATACATCTATAAAACCTAACTAACATGACTACAAGCTTGACTATTATAGATGATTATCTATTAACATATTTCTTAATTATACATTATATTTTTAAATGAACTACACAAACACAATACCTTAATCAAGATCATAAATACATATACATATAACAAAATTGACCTTAAATTTCTGTCAATAAACCAAGATCCATATCAATGCAAATCTCTATAGCATATCCCCCTTTAAATGTAAAAGAATATTTATAATCAATATTTGGGAATATGGGTGTAGTTTTGTCCATACTGCTTTCTGCTGTTTGGGGGCACTGTTAATCTGGTTTTTCATGGTGTATCCTGTGTGCTAGGCTCATCTCAGTTAGCGGGTGGGTAAAGTAATTTTTTGAGGGTGTTCACTGTGACCTTTCAGGAGGCCTTGATCTATGAAACTGTATTTTCCTGGAAGCAATCCACAGGTTCTCATCGTTTGTGAAAAAAAAAAAGAGAGAAGAACCTCTTTTCCCAAGACACTTGTTCTTAGACTTAAATTATGAAGTCAAGATACCTTTATAATATACATGCTGGTTTAGCTTAGTAGCACATATAATGAAATATCTGTACTTAGCTCCATCACAGTCAAAAAATTCAAAGAAAACACAATAATATATATAATCCAGACGCTTTGTGTACTTTTCATTTTTATGTGGCTTATTTTTCTTTACTCCTTTAATCTATGACTGTCTACCCTTTTTTAAGCATTAACTTTATTTTATGACTCTCTATACTCTTCTTTTTCTCTCTCCCAAACCTACATACATTTATCCAACACTGTGACCCATTTAAAGTTATTTTCCATCTGAATTTTTCTTATTGTGTATCTGTAATTATTTTTTGATCAAAAGTGTTTCTTAAAATGCTAAGCAGCTTGGTCTCAGTGGCCCTGAGTGCTTGTTCTGCCTCTCACCTCTCTCAGGCTTTAAATATGGTGGAGGTAGTTCACCTCAGCTTTAGGACTGCTTTGTGGGAGCCATCCTCACCACCTTAACTCTAGCTAGCACAGTGCAGCATAAAACCCTTTTTTTTCTGAGTAAAAGCTAAATCTTCCATGCAGTGCACTGCATGGCCTGGAAATATCTCTGTGTATAGTGGCAGAAATCTACCATGCTTTCCTGCTTGTGCATGCCTGGCAGATCTGATCCCACTGCCTGCCCAAAAGGGGAACACTGAACCTGTGCATGATCTTAGTGACTTTCCTCCCAACACTGAGTGGGCACACGAACACCCAGGCCCACAAATGCTATTGAAATGCTCCATAGGCAGAGTTCAGGCTGGCGGAATGGCCCAGGAAGCTACGTTTGAAAACCACACGGCATTTTTCCTGTTACTGCTGAATCAAGAAATCCTCTCTTACAGGAGCCATGCGTCTGCTTCCTTCTAGCAAACAGAGCCCATCTAAGAAAATGCCGCCAGCAAACCATGCTTAACTCTGTTGTTCTGTGTGTAGAATTAATGTTTAAGCTTTGTCAGGTTTTTACATGGATTTAATTGACCACATGAGCACCAATCTGTAGCAATGAGTGAACCACTTGTTCATCCTGGCCACCCCGCTAGCTTAGCCCCAAAATAACCACACAGAAACTGTATTAATTAAATCACTGCTTGACCCATTAGCTCTAGCTTGTTATTGGCTAACTCTTAGACTAATGTAACCCGTTTCTATTAATCTGTATATCACCACGTGGCAGTGGCATACTGGGAAAGATTCAGCATGTCTGTCTCTGGTGGTTCCATGGTGTCTCTCCCTCCTTCTTCATTCTCCCAGCATTCCGCCTAGCTTTCCCCACCTACCTAAGTTTTGCCCTATCAACAGACCAAGGCAATTTGTTTTTTAACCAATGAAAGCAACACATAAACAGAAGGACCCCCTACATCAGGCAGGAATGTCTCTGAAATTTTAGGTGACCATTTTCTACAGAGTTAGTTCTAAGATATCCAAAGCTACATAGACATACCCTATCTTAGAAAAAGCAAAACCTAAAACTTAAAAAGAGACATGCAAAGAAGGTAGAGAAAGGGTGCAGGAGATGGGGATGGAGGCAGAGACAGAGAGGAGAGAGAGAGAGAGAGAGAGAGAGAGAGAGAGAGAGAGAGGCTGACAAGAGAAGAAAGAAGCATGAAAAGGAGGCAATACCAGTGATAAGCAAGGCTTGGTAGCAGATTATGGGAGGAACAAGATTTACATGGATGAGAAAGAATTGGAGACAGCCTCCTTTTCCCAGAGGAGGAAATAGCTTCAATTTCATTCAAATGCCCATTGAACTTCCTACTTCCAAATCCAATAACAGCATCTCTTTTGCTGACCCTGTGTGTTCCTTGAATCAACATTGTTTGTTTTATTCTCTCTCTATTTCTTTTTTCTTTCTTTCCTTCCTTCCATCCTTCATTCTTTCTTTCCTTCAATTTACCTAGCTACCTATCTTCCTATCTTACTTTCTCTTTCCTACTTCTTTTCTCCTCTCCTAACTGCATTCCTTTCAGTAAAGCTGTTGAAAGAATTTCTTAATATAGATTTTTAAGAACAACTAAGATAAAGAAGGGCACTTGTGAACCAAGCAAGATGCCTTGAGAGCACCAGCATGGCTTCTCCAAGGAGTGATTTCTAGTGTCTTTAGTTCTGGTCACTCACCTCAGTGCTAGGTGGCAGCATGAGGGAGTGTGTGGCCATGAGAATTGAAACACTTCTATAACTGTGATGAGACATTCTCCCTCATTTAAATATTCTTAATCTCCTAGTGTTCTTTCCAAGCAGATTGGATATTTTCAACTCATAACTAGACTCATAACAGTATCTCCACTAAGGTCTGAAGCAACATTTAATTGGCTTGGTCTTGAGTTCCAATCAGGAAAACAAATGCAGTACAAAGTACACAAGCAATTAGGTATCGGGATGGGAACTTTTCTGTCTCTCCCAGGAGCACAGAGGATATGGCAGAGTCATGCAGAGGGAACAGGAATCATGCTATTAAAGTATATGCAAGAGACATGCTTATGCCACTGGAGAGCCTTTCCCTATCACATAGCATCCTAGACAGTTCCAACATCTCAAAACTGTATGGACAAATAGCTCACTCAGGTGCCTAATAATACATCAAAGTGGATGATTGCTGCCATAATCTCACAGAATTACAAGTTCCTGTGACAGAGTTCCTGGTTCTACTCAGAACTTCTCATCCTGGCCCCCTACCTTAAACCTGTTTACCCCATGAGCTTCACTTTCCTTCCCCCAGGTTTTCTATCATATAAAACCTCAGGTATTTTTGCCATGCACTCTTATACTCTTGGTTCTTCTTTTAGTTTCTTAGACACACTCTCTTCTCTAATGTTTTTCTCTCACTCTTCCTTTCTCTCCTCTTCTTGCCCAGAAGTGGATAAAATTGCCTCTGACTGGTCTCTCCACAATATATGCAATAAAAACTTTCTCCTCAATGATACTATTAGCAGCACTCTTTTCTACATTTTATTCTATATCTCCAAGTATTAATAAGAGGTCATAGGTCTATGTGTATCACGTCCTTCAGAAAAGATTAGCAAACTAGTCATTCATGTTGTGTGTGAAACTCTATGTTAATTTCCATGCTGTAGAAAACTCCATTGTATGTAAGTAAGACAATTTTTATTGACAGTTCTTGGTAAGACCCTTTTAGTTTGAGATATTATGAAGCAAACTGCTGTGACCTTTGCTTTATGTGAATTCAAGTGCACATAGACATGAATTGTAAAGGAATGACTTTCATTAAATATCACTATATTTTGGGATTCGTCTTTCAGTATAATGACAGAAATTCTATTATATATTTACTAAAGTAGCATAACTTCCCATAGCCATAGCAGGATGCTATTTCTTGATTTGTCTTTGTTGACTCTTGATTGTGGCAATATTTTAAATTGATTTCATCTATTATGAAAATTTACAAAATTCTATGTCCAAATATACTCCTCAAGCAGGATAAAATTGAGTATTTTCTTAATGATCTGGGTCCATGAAAAAAATATATTATCCTAAAAATGGCTACACTGGCGATGGAGGGGCTGCTCTGTAATCAAGGAGCTTATTGTTTTACAGAGGACACAGCTTATTCCCAGCACCCTCCAGAGGATAACAGACATCCCAAGTGATCCCATGTCCTCTCATGAACTTCATGGACACTAGGCTCACATGTGGTAACATGCAAACATACCCAGAAAATATTTAACATTGAGGAAAATATTTAAAATAAAAATCATTAGCTATGTAGTCAGTGGACAGCATTCTCATGAGTTTAGTCAGCAATAGACTCAGGATCCTGATGTGTGTGATGTGCTTAAATCACAGAATCTTCTTTTCCTGTGCTATCTACTCAGAGAGAAGGAAGATGAGTGTGCCTAAAAACAGGACTGTGCTAATCACTGAAGGAAATCTTTCTTTAAGAACACATCCCATAGATTCACTGATAGAATAAGGAAACAAATGTTTGCATGTGCATTACACACTTGTGGACATAAAAACTTTTTTACATGCACTGAGAAATATCCTTTAGGTAACATTTTAATTATTTAATGAGGTAAAATATCTAAAAGATAGAGAATATCTCTACATAGTATTTTAATCCAAGGGTCTTTTCATGAACATAATGTGCTGTGGGACAATGGTCTTTTAACTTGATACTTGCATTATTTTTAATAAAATGCTGATTAGCTAGTACCAGACAGGAAGTATAGGTGAGGTGACCAGGCAAGAAGTAGAGGCAGGGCAAGAAGAACTCTGGGAAGAGGATTTTGCAATCTACAGTTGTGACCCAGATGAAAAAGATGCAAGAAGTGAGTTATAAATTAGAATTAGTAAATAAGAAGCATGAGCTAGTGGGCTAATTAGTTTATAACTAATGTAGATCTCTGTGTGATTCTTTGGGATTTAATGGCTGCAGGACCGGGCAAGACAAAACACCTCATTCAACAGAATGGTGCCCAACTTGTGTCAACTATATCCATATAAAGCCTAAAAGAGTTTAAAAAGTAATTCTAGACATAAAATAAGAGAGTTAAGCCTGGCTTATTGATAGCAGCACTTTCCCAGGTGGGCTCTGCTTGCTTGAGACAAGTGCTCTCATCTAAGAGAGGCTTCCTGACTCAGCTTCAGCTGCAAAACCTTGCAGCTCTTTTAAGTGGTACTGCTACAAAACACCTAAATGGTGTTGATAAGAAGCTAACTATATGCTTTTTGGTGGTGGCAGGGACTTTAAAATGCCATAGAGTTGTGGCAATAGACATGGCTCTGGCCAGTACCTCTACCATAAAGCTAGATTCTCAAAAGCTAAAAAATGTGGTGGATCTAGCCATCAAAGCCATGGCTTTAATCTTAGCCATATTGCTTAGCAAATTAAAGACTCATGTGTCAAAAAAATACATACAGTAAAACTAGATTCAGATTAAAAAATACCTCTAAATGATTTACAATGTATTTGAAGATATATGTAGGCTTAAAAAAAGGATAAAGTTCTTAAAATAATAAAAAAAGTAGTTGGGTATGGTGACACACACCTTTAATCCCAATACTCGGGGGACAGAGGCAGGCTGACTTCTGTGAGTTCAAGGTATGGTGACACACATTTTAATCCCAGTACTTGGGAGGCAGAGGCAAACATATCTCTCTGAGTTCAAAGTGTGGTGGCACACACCTTTAATCTCAGCACTTGAAAGACAGAGACAGACAAATCTCTGTAAATTCAAGGACAGCCTCATTTACAGAGTGAATTCCAGGACAGCCAAAAATACACACACACACACACACACACACACACACACACACACACACAAAACCTGTCTCAAAAAGCCAAAAATAAAAAATAGAAAAATAGAGATAAAAATAAAGCCATGTAAAGATAAAAAAATACACAAAAAGTCTAGATACTGTATGTTATTATGTTCTCTTTAAATTGTTTAAATGCTGAAAAAGGAACAAAAATTGCTGAAAGATAATTTGTTTATAAATGCTTCTAATTAATCCAAGATAGATATTTTAAAAATACCCTGACTTCAAAATTGAATTCAAAAGGTATGTTACTTTGGAAGAGAGGATTTGATTTTGTTTCCACAAACGAGAGGCTGTGGATTTATTATCGGGTTTAAAAAAATCAGGTTTGACCAAGAAAGAACCCCTAAAAAAATCTCCAATAGGAGCAGATGGCCCAGAAGTCTGAGTTCTACATCCAAAACAAATTCAAGACTGCTGCCTGAGATGATCAAGCCTCACAAAATTTTCCAGTCAGGACTTGACCATAATTCTAAATTTCTTTAGTTCCCTGTAAGATTATCAGCACCCCCAATCAGCAAAAAAGTAGCCTAAAAAACTACGCCCACATTCCCAATAAATGGACTATGGATATTTTCTTGTTTTAAATGTTGGTTACAAGTTGTGAAAAAGATTGAACAAAAAAATAAACTAAACAAAGGATATTAAATTCAGAGTTCTTGTTTACAAAAAAAATAAAAGGGAAAAGTATTGTGGGATAATGGTCTTTTATCCTGTCATTTGTATTATTTTTAATAAAATGCTGATTGGCCAGTAGACAGACAGGAAGTATAGGCAGGGCAATGAGGCAGAAAGTAGAGGCGGGAAACGAGAACTCTGGGACGATGATTCTGCAGTCTGTACTCATGACTCAGATGCAGATGACTCAAGATGTGACTGCCTCACCAAAAAAGGTACCAAGCCATGTGGCAAACTCAGAAAAAAAAATATGGTCTAATATAAATTATAGAAATTAGTAAATAAGAAGCCTGAGCTAATGGGCCAATCAGTTTATAACTAATGAAGACCTCTGTGTGATTCTTTGGGACTTAACGGCTGCAGGGCCATGTGGGACAGAAAACCTCAGTTAACAATGATGGGTGGGCAAGATGAATCAAAAAAGGATAGTAGAGTCTGGACAATGTGAACTCTAAAGTGGAATGTCTGCCTATGTAAAAAATCATATTTACAAAGTATATAAAGGATGGGGGATCTCCTCCTACTAGTAATGCCTCCACATATCAGGAAGTGGCACCTACTAAACATGAACATCTTTAAAGTCATACTCCAAACTCTAGTAAAAGAATCAACATACCCTACCCCGTCTATTTCTTCACTCTGTTGTTATAATGTTTCAATATGAAAGGAAAAAACTCAACTGATGTGGACTGTGAAAACATAGTTTTGTGTCTAGTACTGTATGGTTCAATCTATCCTCTGACTGTGATCACAGTCTGAGTAACCAACTTATAAATTTATTACTCCCTGATTTCTTTCATAAGGTGAAATTGTGCTTTTCATAACAATTGTATTTCTCTAACTCCATCTACCTGAATGATTGAGAATGACTTTGATTCACTTTGCTTTGATAGGGATGAAAATAAGAATAAATTGCACAAACAAATTCAAAATAGCAATTAGGAAGGCTGTGGAGGAACCTTTCTCCATGACTTTTTGGAGTGCTCAGTGTATTCTAAGAAGAAGCATGGTTGACAAACAGGTTTAATGCTAAGCATTGCCCTAGATGGTAATGGAGAATTCAAGCCAGTGCATGGACATTCAAAACTTTGTTGCCAAAGATGGGGTTGTGAGGAAATACAAACCACCAACACATTAACAACATACATACGTACATGCAGGCAAAACATTCAGACACTGCAGAGAGAAACAAAACACTGCAAATGGTTTCCAAAAGGAAAAAAAAAAACAAACCTGTGTTCTTTGCCAAGATGCATTTATAACAAAGCGAAAACAGCAAAGCATGTGGTAATAACATAGATTGTACAACTTCTACTGGCAGCTAGGCCTGCAGGCCACATAGCTCCATAATTAGTAGATTAATACTGCAGAGAGTAATTAGGCGGATAACAGGATATCCTCACTACCATGATTTAAGCCTTCCTATACGACATCTCCTGCTTAGGACCATTCTTATTTGGGGTTTCTGTTGCTGTACTGAAACATCATGACATACAGCAATTTGGAGAGGAAGGGGCTTACTTTGGTTACGGTTCGACACTGCTGCTCAACAGTAAAGGAAGGCAGGGCAGTAAATTGAGCAAGGGAGGAACCCGGAGGCAGGAGCTCATGCAGAGACCATACAGAGGTTCTGCTTAATAGTTTGCTTTCCATGGTTTGCTCAGCCGGGTTCCTTATACGGACCAGAACTACCCATGTAGCGATGTGTTGACAGAGGTTTCTGTCCCGCCCAGTCCCACAGCTGTTCAGTCCCAAAGAAACACACAGATGCCTACATTAATTATAAACCAGTTTGTCGTTTATCTCAGACTTCTTATTGATTAACTCTTATATCTTATATTAACCCATAATTTTTGTCGATGTTAGACATGTGCCTTGGTACCTTTTATTAGTGAAGCATTTTTATCTTGGTTTCTGGGTGACAACTGTAGGCTGAATTCTTTCTCTTCCCAGAATTTCCCTTTTCTGGTTATCTGGTTATCCTATAGTCTTGCTTGGTTCTTGGCCAATCAGTGTTTAATTAAACAAAACAAATGACAAATCCTTACAGGGTACAAAACTAATGTCCCACAGTACTTTCTCTTAAAAAAAAAGAATTCTGTAATTAATCACCTTCCTTTAGCTTTTTTTTTGACCATTATCTATGACAACTTGTAAATAAAACTGTAAATAAAGACAAACATCCATAATCTATTTTGTGGGAATGCAGGCAGAGTTTTTTAGGCTACCTTTTGCTGATTTGGGGTGCTAATAATCTTATGGGGCCATAAAGAAAGTTTAGGATTATGGTCAAGCTCTGACTGGAATATTTTGTGAGTCTTGATTATCTGAGTCAGCAGTATTGAGGCTATTCTGGATGTAGAACTCAGAGAAAACTCCAATAGAGGTCCTCTGAAACGTTGGATCGTTTAGGCCATTCACTCTCATCAGTGATATTACGGGACTTCCTTGATTAAACCTGATTCTTTTTAACCCAGAATGAATCCATCAGTCCCTCATTTTTGTGGAAACAAAAGTAAAGTCTCTACTCAAAGTGACATAATTTTTACTTAAATATTAAAATCAAGGCATTTTAAAAAATATGTTGGATTAATCCAGCAGCATTTATAATCAAATGTCTTTTAGTATCTGATGCTCCTTCCACAGCCACCAAACAATGTAAAGACAACACAATAACCTACAGTATCCAAATTTTTGTGTATTTTTATATTTATGTAGCTTTATTTTAAACTCAATATTTTTATTTTTAATTTTTGGAGACAGGATTTTTATGTGTATTTTTGGCTGTCCTGGAACTAACTCCCTAGACCAGGTTGTCTTTGAACTCACAAAGATACACCTACTTCTTCCTCCCAAGTTTTGGGATTAAAGGTGTGTGCCACCACACCCAAGTTTTCTCTTTCTTCTTTTTTTTTTTTAAAGGATTTTATCCCCTTTTTTAATCTCCCAAGTCTACATATATTTTTAGACACACTGTAAACTGTTCAGAGGGGTTTTTTTTTGTCTGAATATATCTTCAGATTCAGACAAAAGAAAATAAAATAATAAAAAAAATTTTAAAAGCAGATACAACAGCAGAGACTTCTGTCATATCATCTTCCTAAGTGGTATGGAGAATGAAGGCAAGACGATTTCTATGAACTCCTTAGCCATCTTGCCTGGAGCTCAGGTTTTTAAACAAAAAAAAAGACTCTGTTTTAAATAAGGTGGAAAGTAAGGACAAATAGGCATACACAAAGGCACCACTAACACAGAAAACACACAAGCACACATGCAACAACTCACAGGCTAAATATAGAAACATCAACATTTATTTAATAATGGGAAATATGATAGCACTGCTTATTTATGCATATGGAAAACTTTAGTGAACACACTGCCAAATCACTCATCTATTAACCTCACATGCCAGTGGAATGAGAACAGATGGAAGGTAATAAAAAATCTTCACTAGCTAAGTGCAAGTGAGAGGAGGCGCGCTTCCTTATGTGCAGGTGGAAAGTGAGGCCAATGAGCTGCAAGCCTCTGGTGAGGAAGACACACGGGTCAGTTTGATTTGTGATGATTCTTCAGGTGATGATAGTATGTGGATGACTAGCAGAAGCACTGAATACACAGAAGGCAAGTTTAGGGCTTCTCTACTGTGCGAATTCTCTCATAAGCCTGTAGGTTTGTCTTGTGCTTGAAGGAACTTTCTCATGTGCTGCATGAGAAAGGCTTCCGTGGCTTGTGTATGACCTCATGAACTCTGAGCATTGATTGAAAGTTTATGACAAGTGGGACAGAAAAATGGCCTCTCATCCTTGTGTCTTCTCTGGTGAGCTGAAAGATTACTAGGATATTTGAAGGTTCTATGTAGTCTCCCCTGGTGACGCTCACATAGGACTGGGACATTCCTCACAATTGTATGGTTTGGGATCTCTGTGGAGTCTCTCCTGGTGACCCTCACATTTAGATTTTTTCCTCCTGATTCTGACCATGAGGGACAGGCTCCTAGGTAGGCTAATCTGGCATAGAGAGGAACCCTGGTACCTCCATGGGGATACCTTGAGAAGACAGTGTCCATGGGGAATATTCCTGATTCCTGGACAGGTCTTGACTTGACTTCAGGCAGTCTGAGAGATGGCAGAAGAAATACATCCTCTTCAAGCACAGGACACTGCCTTGAAGTACAAAGACAATGAATCCCATCACAGTTCTGAGACTACTAAAAACTCCCATTTGCTTCACTATCATTCCAGGAAGTGTTGTGATCATCTTCTTTGTTTTCCTGCCCTGGGGAAATATGACTCTTTGGCAAACTGGACAAGGAGGGAACATCACAAAACATCCCTCTCTGAAGCAGGATCTCTTGCTCATAGCATGTCTTGAGGGGATCTACAGGAGCATTCAGGTATTTTCCTGGGTTGAACTTGTGATTGCTGTTCTTTCAAATGCTTGATGACTTCTTTTGAAGGCATGCCCTTAGACAACAGGATTTCCTGCACCTGCATGGAGATAGGAATAGGAAAATCAACCAGTTTTGTCATTGCAAATGAATCTGTTGACAAAAGAAATACTACCATCTACCTGCTTGCTGGGGAACATGGACTATGGGTTAGCTCATCTGTCTATTCTTCCTCTCTAGTGGTTTTATCATGACATTTATAAGTTCTCTTCTCTGAAGTCACAGTTCACACTGTGTTTGAAAGTGTTGATTCATTGTCCCTAGGGAAAAAACGAAGTTCTGTTCCTATGTGCACTGACCACAAAGTTATCTTCCTGCTGGTCAATACATTGAAGGAAGATCACGTGAAGTTAGGTCAATTTTTAAAACAGGAAATAAATCCCTTGAAGGATGCTCATTGTACCAAGGATTTCTCCCAAACAACCCTCAGGCCCAAATGGCAATTTTTTTGGGAAAAGATACCCAGGCTGCACAGAATTTGCATGAAGAGAGGGTGACTGGAGAGGGGAAGAGACCAAAGGAGATTGTGAAAATGTCTGACCCCGAATTCCCTGGGGTTCTCCCATTCTTGGAGCCAATTTTATCCCCATGATGGAATCTGTCTGCCCCTTCGAACAAATTATATTTTTTTCATCAGCAAAATACTGTTTTTATTTCTCAGGTCAACATCAATGTCCTAACTCCTTATTTCGCAAGTCCTACATGAATGCTTCCAGAAAAGAGACCCAAGAAAAGACAAAAGGTGAGACAAGGTATGCATGACTCACCAGGCAGAAAACTCCTGTGCTGAGTTGTGAAGATGATTCATAAGAACACAGGAAACTGTACAGTAGCTCAGGGCTATCTCTTTCCTCCTTGCAAAAAGAAAAGTTACAGTGTCCTTGAAAAAGTGCTAAAAGATGAACAAAATGGAAACCTTACATTATAATGGAAGCCACACATATCCATAAACACACATTCAACCAGGCCCCATAATTGAGGACTTTTCAGAGTTTAAAAAAAAAAACAAAACAAAACCTTAATCAGAGAAGTTGTCCAAAAAGCCACACTCCACCATTGAGATCTCCCCAACTTTGAGATGCAGAATCAGCCAACCCTACAGGTAAGCCCACCAACACATACAACACGAAGAAAACAATGAAGGTCATAGGTCATAAGTGAGAGAAAGACTCTCAAAGGAAAGAAAATAAAGCAGACAAACAAACAAAAGGGATACTTGAAATAGTAGGCAGACCTAGAACTCCAGCAATGGGGAGGAAGAAGTCAAAGGATTTGAGGACAAGGTCATTCTCAGCTATTTATTCTGTTTCTTTGCACACCAGGCTAAAAGACTCCCTTTTCAAAATCAATCAAACATCAAAAACTGAAAAGGAAAGAAGAAACAACAAAAACTCCTCATTTTTCCTCAAACAATATTATTTCCTCCCCTGACTACAATCTTAACATCATGTCTGTGATAAGATCCAAGCCTCTCGCCGAACACAGATGATCTTGGTTCAGCCTGTATTTTTCTGTGCTGTGCTTCAAACACCTCTTCCCCCTGTCTAATTGCCATGCCACAGGGTGTGACCTTGTTAACTGCAAGTGTTAGGGTCCAATTCACTCTAGAAAATAAGAACTTTTAACAACTTTAGAATTAGCCATATATGTGAAATCAGAATTAGAATTCTTGAAGGTAAATGCCAGTTCCAAGCCCATTCTATTGTAATACTCCATCCATGAAGCTCATTTGCAGATCCAGTGACTGGACCTTCTCCATCCATGGTACTTCCTGACAGGAGTGCACAGAAGATTCCATTGCTGACAGAAAGAAGTGAGGTATATTTCTTCATGGTCTGAATGAAGTCCTTAGACTCACAGCATAACAGAATCATCATATTAGTCAGTGTTTTTCTTTCAACACTGAAATATAACTGGACTATGCATAGTCTAGGGTGTGGGCGTGAGGCCCAGTGTAACTTTTTATGTCTAACTTGAGTTTGGTGAGGCCCAGCATAACTTCTTGAGCCTAGCATAAGTTTGCATGCGGCCTAGTGTAACTTCCTGAGCCTAGCTCGAGTTTGGAGACCTGTCTCTGGCTATAACTTCCACACAGGAGGTGGTTCAGCACAACCACACCCAGGCCCACCTCTCCCCAGCCACCGCTAACATGGCAGAATATTATTGGCCCTTGTTCCTTGCTACACCTCGGCCCATCCCAGGCTTCGCACCCCCCTATCTCAGCCTACTTAAGTACCTGCCTAATACAATTAAATGAGATCCTGCTTCGACAGACTCCTGATTCAGTGTGTTGTTTCGACCCTTTAGTCAGGGGAGAGGTCTGAGTAATCAACACTCACCATTCCTGCTCAGCCCAAGGGAGGGTCCAGGAGGTCCAACTCTGCCCCTACCCTTTCTGCCAGAGAACCTTGCACTAGGGTACTGGAGTGCCCAAGTTGAGACCAATTTCTCCTTTGCACAAAATGAGAAATTATCTAGGAAAAAGTTATTATATAAAGTTTGTTAGTAACACAATTCCTATGAGAAAGGCAGAGGCCAGAGATACATATTCTTGAGGAAATGAATAAAGACAAAGAATATAATTGTACATGAGCTAAGTATTTTAATGAAACATCTAGAAAGTTGATATCAAAGAACACAGCATGTATGAGCTGGATCTACGAGCTGGAGAGAGTGAGATGAGTAAATAAAGGGGCCACAGGGCTGTGGAGATTGGTTTTAGTTACTTTTATTTCAAAGTATATATCAATAGTACATAGAAAGTTATTGCATTGTGATAAATTCATCCAAGTGTATCACATGCTCCTGTATTATTGATGCCTTATTTTCTCAAGTGTTTCCCCTCTCGTACTTTCTTGTTCTTTTCCTTAACTAAGGAGTTCATGTTTTACTCGGATTGTGTTTGCTTCTTGATTTTACATGAATATTTGCCTTTGTGAGACTAATTTCTCTATGTGACCTGTATTAGCATCCAAATTTCTACATTTTTTGATCAATGATGTCACTTGAAGAATTGTAGTATCTACATAAGTAACAAACAAGAGGTTAGAGCAGAAAACACTGATTGCTCCATGACATACCATGGAATTTGATCACATATTTGATACTTCATGTCTCTGGGAATCAACATTTTCTTACAGAATATAGGACAAAGAACTGTGTCTGCATCTCAGACTGTGAAAGCAGCACAGTTTTTCTGAGATGGTACATGTTTGAAAGAAGTTCTCATGCGATATGCCCTCAAGAAAATTTACATGTGATTCCCTTTAAATGTTCTTATGATTACATGCACTTTTGGAAGAAAATTAAGGTCAGATTTACATGAGTTTGGCTTCTGTCTTGGGTTTCCCAACATCCTTCAACTGATTCATTGATTTTCTGAATTTTTATTGTCTCTTACTGGTGAGGTAGGACACAGGTCAGTCTGATTTGTGGCAATTCCTCTGATGACGGTGGTATGTGGACGACTGGCGGTAACTACGGTGACACTTGGAGCAAGTGTAGGGCTTCTCTCCTGTATGTATCCTCTCGTGAACTAGCAGGTTGGTTTTATGGCTGAACGGCCTTCCGCATGTAGGACATTTGAAAGGCTTCTTTTCCTTGTGTATGATCTCATGGACTGTCAGGTCTGACTGAGTATAGAAGCCTTTATGACACGTTGTACATACAAATGACCTCTCCTTCTTGCGTACTTTCTTCGGAACTGAAGGATTACGGGGACATTCGAAGGATCTGAAACCTTCCTCACATTTATGTATGTCTGTGTCTCTGTGGAGTCTCTCTTGGTGACCCTCACATGTGCTGTTTGCTGCATGATTCTGGAAGTCTTCAGTCTGTGCTGGCCTGGAGGAAATCCCTGGCTGTACCTCCACCATGGGGACATCTTCAGAAGAAGCTGAATTCTGAGATTCTTCCTGGTACCTGGAAGTGTCCTGACGTGTTCTGAGATCCAGAGGGATTTCATCAGAAACAGCTCCCTCATTGCAATCATGAAATTTATCTGTTTGGATAATGAAAAGAGAATCCATGTCATTTACAGGACTAGTAACACAACCATTTTCTTCACTAGAGTTCCAAGAATAGTTTTGGCCATCTTTACT
>PVIU01024842.1:0-24808 GCA_004026605.1 Ondatra zibethicus
ATCCACCATATTCTAAAGTCATATGATATTATTTCAGAACACTCCAAAACTAATCAATTAGAACAAAATCTTTACAGTAAGTGGGATATGTGTGCTCAGGGTATTTTAATGGCTACACAATTTCAGAACAAAATCATACAAACAAATATGATTTTTCCTCATTGAAAAATCACTTTCTGGAGCATCACAATAAATAAATTGAAGAAATGAGTCTTCCTTAGTTATCAATCAGAACATCGCTTACAATTCTTGTGTGACTGAAGTAACGTAGAAGACACAATGAACAAGTGGATTCATGAAGCATTATCAAATAGGCACTATCCTCGGTTTTGCATCTTGGAGGTGTTAAACATGGAAAACCAATCCTAATTTCGTTTAGAGCTCAAAATTGCATCAATGGTTTCCCCAAACAAATTTATATCTGGCTAATGACATTTCCACATTCTAAGTAGCACTTGATATTTGATGTTAATATTCGAAAATCTAACGGAGTGAAGACACCCTCCTGGCTGGCCTGTATCTGAAATACACCAGTAGGAAGAGACTGTTACATTTTGATCTTTTATTATGTTTCTATCTCTGTATCAGCACTTGATGCCAGGCCAGATCACATCTGCTAATGGCTGTTTGCTTAAATGAATCATCATCCACTAAGAGGCAAATGTTGAAAAAAAAAGGCCTTTGTAATCAAACCCTTTTTGCTTCCTCCTTTTTAGCAGAGTCGACTTCTCCTTTGCAGGCACATGCTGTGTCTCTAAGTGAGAGAAGCATATGTTGCAGGAGGGGCCAGAGAGTGTACAGCTGAGACCAGGACCACATGTGGACACCACAGAAATGTCTTCAAAGTTTATTTGTGCAGCTTTCTATAGTTAGGAGTTCTGTGGTGTCACTATGAGAGAGGAAATTCTATTCTCTACATGAGAATAACAAAAACAATGTAAAAAAGAAGGAAAATTCTGGGCTTGTTTCAAAAGAAAACGTTGACAACAAAGCTATGTAGACAGGTCAGTATACAGGATGTCTTAGACTCAGAATAGGCCACTAAGGAAAATATTGAAAAGAGATATGCCATTTATAAAAATGTCCTTTTGTTTGCTGAGATGTTCAGATACTAAGAGTTAAAGTTGTTTCAGGCTTTTTTTTTTCTTTTCTCAAATTCTAATTAGAACACACATGAGAAAAGCTGGAAAAGAAATTCAATCCTGTTTTTCTCAAGGTCCATATGCTCCATCAATCTAGATTTGAAAACATGATTCCACCTAGGCTGTCCCTTAGAGTCACCTTTATGGAACAAAGCTGTTCCTATTTTACAGTTTTGAAATAAGAAGACAACCAAGGAAAGAATATCCTTTATCTATGAGGAAGAAAACAAGCTTGCTAAACAGAGAGATTTGAGGGTGAAATAATGTTGTTGGTTTTTTTATGAAATGTTGACCTAGGAATAAATAAACAATTGAAAAATATAAATAAATAACTCTTAATGGGGCTTAGTCATTGTGGTATTGGCTTCACCAACATTTAGCCTCTTTACAAGCAGTTTAAATATAGTGTAACTTTTGTCAAGGGGATACAATCCAAGTGTAATAAAACACATTATTCATTTTCTAGGCTAGGGCTAAATATTCCACTTTTTATTTAAGAGTTCAATTAAAGTATCATCTGTTAATTGTGGTAGAAGGTGTGAGATGGATGGAAACAGATACATTGAAAAATAAAGCAAAGAGGAGCTGTGTGTCCCTAATACATGCAGAGAATCACTCTGAGTCTAGAAAAACATTAGCTAGATTTATTATGATGTAGGGATGTGGACTATGCAAAGAGATTCAATGTTTTACCCCCAAAAAGGAGGCAAAGTGTCCTTGTAGAAAACACATGAAAGTTAGAGATGACTTTGTTACAGGTACATCATTTTTCTCGATGGAGTGATTACAGTGGATAACTAAATTAACACAGTCAGTAAGTATAAGAGCCTTTTAAGAAAACAGAAAAGGAATAATTTTATTAGCAAAGTTTCTAGTATCAAATGCAGATTTACTTCTGTGGCCAGTTAGCAAGCTTTGAGTAGAAACTGTGACAATATCATCATGAGTTTATAACCATTCTGTTCTTCCCTAATTGTATAATGTCAGTAACAATCTATTATCATCCGTGTGACAGCCAGGGCAGCCGTCTCAAATGTCAATCATTTCTCTGGAGCACTGCCGTCACCACTCATGCATATGGAAATGACATATAATAATTCGTTTCTTTAGGAAAAGAGTTAATATAAGGCATAATGGATGAATCTATTCATTACTTACATATCTGTATGTAAGTGGACTACCATAGAAAGTTCAATCCTATGTTGGTCTCTTTTAAACTCAATTTATATAATAAAAATCTGAACTATTAACATGTTTTAAATTGGAAAAGAAACTGAACGTTGAATTGGAATATCCCATTTTAGTCTCACAGGCAAATTATAAAAAGCTCATACTGAAAAAAAGTCTCAAGTGAAATTGCAGAACTCCTAGTGGTTATTCAAAAGCATATTCTTATTATCTACTAGTTTGAAAAATATTTTAACTATATAAAATGCTATGGTCAACTTTAATATATGCCTATGTCCAGAAGGTATAAAATGAAAAGTATGGTGATTTATTTAGATGTTTTACTGGCTTGGAAATAAAATAAAATAGGCTCCTGTGTTTTAATATTTGATCCTTAGGTGGAAGACCTGCTTTGGAGGTGGTAGATCTTTTAAGAGGTGGTACCTTACATAAGGAAGAGATTTCTGAAGAGTTGGGCTTTAAAGCATCTCTCCAAGATCTATTTTATATGTTTTTTTATGTTTCAAGATGTGAACAAGCAGTTACCCAAAACCTTACCAACAATATGACGGTATCCCGTAACCAACAGGATAAACTCTTCACCCTAGAAGTTTCTCCTTGTCAAATATTTGGCCACAAACTTGAGGAATGTCCCTAATAGAAAATATCATTTGACAATAAAATTAGTTATGTTATTTAGTAGAACGCCTTTGACAGTGACTATTTTAATAGCATTACAATTTAGAAACATAATCCCAGAAGAGCTCTGAAACTGTCTCTTCTCAGGGACTCCCACGATCCGGAATGGCTTTCAGAATAACAGGAAAGGGAAGAAAGTTGGACAGAGAGCCCATCTGCTTCTAACTCAGCATTCCCAAAGACCCTTGTGCACTAACTCCCAAAGCAGACAGTCACATTAAATTGCTGCTAGTTTTAGGTAATAAAGGAGAAAACACTCCAAAAAAAAATGGAGTTTCCTCTCTTTCAAACTACTGTTTTTCCCATGCCTACTGGACCATCTGTAGCCATGGTACCTGGTAAGGGTGAGCTGATAGAATGGACTTATAAGTTGATCATTTCAGGTTGTCTAAGAAGTATCTGGGGCCAAACATCTTAGTTAATTTTGTCCAGTCTAAAATAAAGCCTTTTTCTGAGGATTCACATTTAGTGAACATATATATATGGCTTTGCCTTTCCTGTGACCTTGATAACTTATTTCAGGGCTGAGATCTCGCAGACTGCCTGCTCTGGGCTTCCCTTCTACCAGATTGGTCCTTAGTTTTCTATAGTTGGGGATAAGGTGAATCATATATTTAACAGAAAATTCAGCTCAAATTGGTTTCTATTTCTTCACTTTTGTTCTCTTGGACATCTGTTCTTATGCAATTCTGGTTCAAAGATTAAAGAAACTGTATTTCATCACTTTTCTTTATAATTTTTAGAGCCCAGTTTAACCTAATACTCAAATGAATTTTATTTTAGAAGATATAAGTAATTTCAGAAGACCTTTGAAATGTCATGGAGATGAGGCTCTAAGTATAATGTAGAATTTATATCCATCCACCGCAATAGAGTTTTATATTACACAAATTCTCTCATAAGCACTAATTAATCTGTAGACAAACAGAAACAGTCAAGACTCAGGAAAGCAAGTCAGCTTGTATCAAAAGTTTTTTTTTTAAAAAAAAGCAGACAAAACAGATCAACCAAAACCTCCAGCACAACAGTGCTAATATTCCTCAAGTCTTTCACTAAATTGCCAAATAAAAGATATGAATGACGATAGGTCTAAGAGTCAGCAATTAAGTGAGGAGCCAATTAATTTCTTACTTACGTTTGAAAAATAAATATTTAAACCACACCTTGAGGAAGATGCATGCATATGGAGGGTGCACAGTATCAGTCCAACACTGTCTTTTCCCTTTGCATGCCTTCTAAATTAAATGAATGCCTCTTGTGAATGTATGAAGTACAATTTTAAACGCCTTCCAAATCCAGGAAGGAAACAACAGTAACACTCCTTAGCGCCCAAAGTTCTGTCAGGTTTTGTATGGCAATGCCAGCTTAGGCTGACTGTTTTGCAATTCATTTAAAAATAAAATTTCTTGGCATTGTCTTCTAAATTAGTTTTAAATTTACACAACATACTGATTTCTTCTGAATCAAAACTGATGCCACCTTTACTTCAGTTGTGCAATGTAGGATAAACTGTGCATTGAAGACAATAGGAACTACAAATCTGGCTTGACTGTCTCTATAATGCAAAGTTATTTATATAAGTGAGGACTGTCACCACAAGCAGCAGTTTTTGGTATGTGAATATTAAAACTGGCAGCATTATTTAAACATTCATGACATTTATATTTTATTTGTATGAAATATTTCTAAATGTCATGTTTGTTTCTCTTCTTTACAAGCGTAAATATCATGGATACTCTTTCCCCCAACCATGAAAAAAAAAATGTTTTTCTTAATCAAGAAAGCTGTACTCATATCCTAGGAAGTCCAACTTTTGTTAACTACAATTACATATATATAAATATATATACACATACTCAGACACACACACATATATGTATATGTGTGTGTGTGTGTGTGTATATATATATATATATATATATATTGCACCAACCAAAAAATACAAACTATATTATTACTTCAAAGCTGGCAGTGCATGATATGATCAATTTCTCTTTATTTACTTAAAAAAAATAGTAAGTCCCAGGTTTTAGAATAATTCACAACATTTAGTGGGATTTATGGGATTTTGAGTGACTTTATTAATGTGTAAGAAAATATTCACAATATCAGTAATAAATGAGAATTGAGGATTTGTGAGGCAGTGGCTTAGCCATTCACATGAAATGGATGGATATCTCTATACAGGTTCATTCAAACTATGCTGTCAGCAGAAAGAATGACCAAGAAACTCCTTCTGTGGGGTTATCCCATATAAAATACTGAGCCTATTCTATAACATTCACTGGAAGAATGAGCTCAGACAGTAATAAAAAAGAGGGACTGTGGAAAGTGTTTCTTTTTCAAAAGAAAATATAGTGGTCACTATGATACGTAAGGATATCTTTATTTTCAGACAGCTCCGCTTCACTTTTTAAGACAGCTGTTTTCACAGAAGACCATGAGATACTTGGTCTTAAATGTGAAAATGTGGAACAATTTGCCACCGATCTGGGGCAATTCTCCCAAACTCCCATAAAACAATATACATGTAGACACAAGCCTAGCCATAGAACTAATATGTATTAAATTGAATTTTAAGGGATTAACTGTTCTTGGCAAAGAATGCTGAAATTTGCCTCTTAGAGCTTAACACTAGGCAACTGGATCAAACCTTTTCTTAATAGCATACAGTAGGTTTGGTTATGTTCTGTCCCATCTAGGTTGACTTTGAACACTAGCTAATTCAAATATGCATGAGTTCATGTGGACTTGAGCAGAAGCACATGAGCACACATTTTCACACACTCACACATATCTATGCCAGTCAAAGAGAGGCAGGTCACTGCACACCCCTTCCTTCTAGACCAAGGATAGTCTTTTTTTTTTTTAACCATTCCATTGGCTTCTTTTTAAAAACTTTTTTTTAACAGACTATTTGAAATGGATCTCCTTTTAACATTTTTATAGCTAATTTCAGTTCACCATTTAATCTGCCAGGTTTTAAGAAACAAATGTATTAAGCACATTGCATTTCTCTGCTGGCCAGTTGTTCTTGGAATCTTTGATCTGTGCACTAAAGAACTAGCAAAGCAAAGCCTGGTCTCTCTCCCTTTGAGAATAGAAACTCTTTGGTCCATCAGCCTTTGTGTGGTCTTTACAGCTTTTAAAAACAGGCAAGGAGAAGAACAATAGAAATGTACATGATACCACTGCTCTGTAATGCTCTTTGAATTTGGGGTTACAGGGGCCCTCCCTGTTGACTGCACATTGGTTTAATTTTCTTCCTACTTTGAAATTTTGCTTCTGAATCATCAACCAGTCTTTAGGTCCTAAGACCATGTCTTGAATTTCGCCTTTGTTCCTCCCTAGCCATATTCCCTTTCTCATTCAATTCATCCCATTGGAGTAGAATATGGTTGGACATGTATCCAACATCACACTGACAGCATAGAAGCTGGGACTGGCTATATAGGAGGATACATATTCCTTTCCAGGTCAGGACTCCATCTTTTCTGCCTTTTTCTCCATGAGTTAAGTTGTAACACAGATTAGCAGAAAATTCTGTGTAATAATCATAGCTGCCCTTTTAAACCAGACCAATATTTCCCAAACTTAGTAATACAGTAAAACAGCAAGGATAAGGCTATGATCTACACAACAGAACTAGTGTGAAGATGGTTTGCTTTTGGAGTCTGCTTATGAATGCCAGTCCTGGATCAGAAAGAACTAAATTTCAATTCTTGTTCTACTTCTGATTAGAAAGTGGGTTTTGTCATGATAAAAATCATTCCCACTGAAAATGATCTTTTTCCCCAGAATATCGTGGCAATGACCTAATGAAATAAAAAATAGCAAGTTTTAATGCTATTCAAAATGAAATCTCTCTAGACTGTGAAGATCCCAAATGTAAGAAATGAATAAGATGGTAATTCATGAAAACAATATATGTAAACAGATACTTTCTTATAACCTTATTTTAAGCATTACCATACACAAGGGTAAACAGAATTCAAAAATGGTTGTTTCCTTATATTCGTATAATTTTTATTACTTACTTATCTCAAAATAATGATTTCTCTGTGAGAACTGGAAAGTTCCCCTTTTAGGATAATTTAAAATCAAATAATATATTTGTATGTGTTAGTGAATACAAAACCTTAATGAAGGACAGTGTATTACGGTGTAATTGGAGGCTACCCACGTGCAATACAATCACTGGAGACCTTAGTAAAGGGAAAGTATGACTCAGTCTTGCTGCTATCATAACGTCAATCGTGAACAAATTCCACAATAGATGTAAAGTACACAAAGCAATTTATTGGAGCTTACAACCAACATACAAATAAAACCAAAATACAGTGATCATTGATTTAAAAAAAAAAACACATTTGAATCTACAGTGTTCTTTTTAGGTAGTGACCCAGAAGTACAAGGATGTCTGTCCATTGGAACAGAGCAGTGGATGACAGAGCATGGGACCTGATCTCTCTCCATCTGCACAATAGTTGGAAAGGGAAGGAAGATGTTCTCTACATCGCACAAATCTACGTGATCCAAGACTGTCCTCTATCTGGAATGGGCCTGGTGTCTAGGTGCTCAATTTGGTATTACAACAGGGTGAAGAACTGCCTAGCACGGGCTGAGAGCTCATCAGATAATCATAAGGAACACTGTCTAATGAACATTGCTTCAGAAAATATAGACCAGTAGTGCTCAAAGAAGCTTGTACAAGGGAGTGGTCTGTGGGTGTGGCAGATGAGGACTATTGTATTGATAAGTTGCTTGGAACCTTGTCAGGACAATCCATCAGGGATATATGTTACTGAACACAAGGGAGAGGCTGACAGGTAAAAAATTATAGAAATACTTTTTATCCCATCTAAATTAAACAAAACATTTATAAACGTTTGCTAAAGATATAAACCCATAATTAAAAATATAACACAAAATAAACACTGGCATTTTTAAAAAATCTTCAAATCAAATATAATGTGAGTAACTACTGACCCAGAGAAACTGACTTTAAGCCTAGTGGTGGGAAAATTACTAGCCAATTATTTATATAATTAATATCAGAAAACAAGGAGCCACTGGACATATGAGGAGAATTTCTAACACGAAAACTTTGCACACCAAGACAAAAGCAAACAGCAACAAACAAAACAAAGTGCACTTGAAAGAAACAGAAACTGTGTAAAGTCAATAAGATTCCCATATGTGTAAACAAAACATTTTAATATTCTTAGAGACTGAAGCTTAGATTGTATCTGGGAAGCCAGAACACATGGTATATGAGAAAATATTAAATATCTAGAGATTAAAAATAGTACTTTGAATTATTTGCAGGATATAAAACAGATCACTAAGAGAATGTCTGGAATTCATATTGAGGAACCCTCCAAGAACAGCTAGCCAAAGAAGAAGCAAAAAAAAAAAAAGGAAAGAAAAGAAAAACATTAGGAAAACATTTTTAAAAGTTGGGGGAATCATGAGTGTCTAATTTTTAGTTAAAAAAGAGACAAGAGGGGGAAAAAGGAGATAATTCTGAGTAAGAAATCATCAAAGTACCACTTCAATCACCTTTCCTATAGCCGAAGGATTTCTATACACAAAAAAAAGACCCAATGAGAGCTCACAGCAAGAGATGGAAATAGAATTACAGCAAATAATTCTGCTGAGAAGTTTCAGCATAGTGTGTACAAAGGGAGGGTCTGACAGATTAAAACCAGATTGTATTTAATAGATCAAAGACATGAATGGCTTTGGACTTCTTAACCGCAACCATGAAAGCTTTGAAACAGCAGGACATCCCTTCATAACTCTCACATAATAATGACTGATTGCCAAGATGGATCCTATATTCAACTCTTATTTGTAAAAGCTAAAATAGCTCCAAAAATTCATTTGTCTTTAGGTGTTACTTTTAGAATTGATTCTACCCTTGAAGAGGAAGACTTAAAAGACGTAGCTTTGGAAATGAGAAAGCATAACAGGATGAGATGTTGGAACTCACTCCTGTGACGGTAAACGGAGGCTATGGAGCAGCTCGAGGTGGTCATACAGGCAATGAGCACAGTATGAAGGGCTCTCTTAACTCTTGGAGAGATCTATTCCATCACCAGATGCTTGGAGAAGGTTTGGGGATGGATTAATAAGAGAAGCCTTGAAAACAAAGCCTAAAACAGACCAGTCCCTGGAAAACAATGACAATTGTTAACTGAAGTGGGGAAATGAAGAGAAGTCATTAAGTTGGGGAGAAATTTTTCAGAAAATATTGCAAGGAGATTTCATGTGAATGATGATGAGAGTGGAAAGGACATTGGAGGCGAGGGGTCAAAAAAGAGTTTTGTATTTGTTCACCCTGTTTTTTAGTTATGTTACTTAAGCTTCTTGTTTCCTCAAAAATTAAGAATTATAGTAAACCCTGATTTACAAAATAGAAAGTAGGCTCAGAGAAGTTATGAAATGTTCCTAAAGTCACAGAAGAAATAAAATAGTTCGAAGTCAAGATCAAGGTTGATCAGAGTTTAATTCCCTAGACCATGAGTTCTGTACCAAATGGCTCTCACACAGTACTGAAAGATAAACCTCAGGTAGCCTACCTGCATCCAAACCCTGGACAGAAAGCTTTTAAGGTAACATATCTGTCTGCAAGGTAAGCAGACAAACTCATGTGATGTCACAACTATAGGACTGTTTTATTCTACTCCTTTCTCTAACCATAATGGGGACAGGAAAAGGAAGTTATTTTTATCCATGTGAAACTTCTGATCTATACGAGCATCCCTGAGATCCTCTCAACAGACTCATTCTGTCATAGTATCTGTCAACTCCACCTTCAGTCTCTGATAGCAGTCTGGCAACAGAATATAGTGAAGCATAACACAATCCCAAGGCATGAGCTATTCTGCACAGTGTATCCAATGTGGCCAGTTACCATTTTGTGGGAAACAACATCCTGAACCTTAACATATTTGATTGATTTAACTAATGAGGTGTACTGGAAAAATTTGTAAATGATACAATTTCTGGGGAAGGAATAAAAAGCTTTGACAAAAGTCAGGCTGTTTTCAGGAAGCTACTCCTCAGGTGTGGGGTTATTCAAAACTTCCCACACAAGTTCTCAAAATTGACTTTTTTTGACTTAAGCCATGGAGAAAGAGACAGTGCTCCATTAGAGACTTAGAGAATTTTAGGAAGTCATGGACCATTGCAAAGTACCTTCAAATCTTTGAAGTAAGATAAGAATATATTTCTAAAAATCATGCTTATAGTTAACATTCAACTTATAAATAAAAACAGTTTAGACATTTAAGCAATAATAATAACAACAACAAAACAAAATAAAATAAAATAGGAGTCCTATGGAATAATATAGAAATACAGAGACAAGTCTGCATAGTGCAGGTGTCTGTAAAGAGAGCGCTTCTGCTTTGACATGGCATTGCTTCAATTTCCCTGTTTACCCCACATGGGACCCTACTTTCGCTAGTGATTCCAGAGTCTTCAAAATTTAAGAGGCACTGGTTGAAATTGTTGTGCACAAACTCCTTCTAACTCAAGCTCATATTTCTATCTCATTGCATGTTGATGCCTGTTGAATTTACACTCGGACTTTGTAATTAACCCACTCAGCCCTGCAACTAGCTGAGTCAACACAATACCCTATCATTCTTCCAGTTTCAGAAATAAAAAGAAGCAAAGGTTTTACTGAATAAATAAAGCCTTTCCTCTGGTAACAAGTCCAGTCACACTTTCAGGCGTGCTGCCTCACCCACTTAAGACACTAAAATCTAGAGTGCCAGCCAGGCCCAAAGTCAACCTTTGCCAAGGACCTTCAGTTAAATTACAGCCATGGGACATTTGTCACTTTCCTGATATCTTGCGACACTCTAGACAGATTCTTATCATTTTTTCTCAGCACACCCAATAAAACTTGTAATTTCTCTCTGTAAATATTCAGAAATGGTATGTAGTTAGGAACCTGAGAAGCAGGTTAAAAAGCAAGCTAGACCAGTCTGGTTTATTGCCTTGCCCTAGTAAAGTAACATGAAGTAGCTTAACTCAAGCTGTGAAAAATACCACGAAACAAGCACAGGAATTAAAAACAAATCTGTTTATGAGCTAGCTATGCTTTGCTGCCTAATGAGTGCTTAAAACTTTCCTTAGGCAAGACTCTGCTAGTCTCTGCAGTGGGTTACCAAGGTGTCAATCCTCCCTTGCTTTCCCTGGACTTCTCTCTTCTAGGTCGGATAGACATAGATATGTGCAAAACATGGAAAGTACTAGTAACAAAAGCCCAGTGTTCAAGTTACCATGTTGAGAACCTGCCCACCCAGCAATATATTTGAGTGAAGGCAAAAGTCTCAAGGGATCACATCAGACTTAATGCCTAAGTGCCAGGAAGAATATACCAGGAAGAATATCTATTTCACAGCTACCATTAGTTTATCTGTTGACAATAGCTTCTACTAGTTGAGCCTTCAAAATATCTTAGCGTCACCTGTACTCTAATGCTTGATTGTTACAATTCTGCAATACAGGTACTTTAATTCAAGTACAGGTTAGATTTCTAAAGTTAAATCTTGTAGATAGACTATCCCTAACAAAGCACAGCATGCCAAGAATGGGAGGAAATAGAATGATTGACACCCAGAACCTTCATCTTCAGCACAGGTCCCTCTTCTTCCCATTGTGTTTGCTCTGTACTAAGAAGGGAAGCATGATATACATGGATGCAGGTTTGTCAAAGATGCTTTGCTGTTTCATTTATTAATCAAATGCTTGCCCTACTAAGCCTGGATGATGGATTGGAAGTCTCACATTTGTCTCTTGACTCTTGAGAGGATCATGAGCTAGTGAATAACTCTAAAACCTTATCTTGGACCTGTCATCTCCATTGCTGCATTGACTAAATTCCTGAGAGGAGAAACTTAAATGAGGAAGGAGTAGTTTGAATCCTGCTTCAAGAACACATCATGGGATGGCAGTGTGGTGTCAGAATCTGGTTGGGGAAGCAAAAGGCTGTTTGCGTACACCTCTGTGGACTAGAAAGTAGAGAACGAAATTAGGGTCAAAAGCCCAGCAGGCCATAACATTCAAGGCTTGATTCTCAGCAACCTATTTATTCCAACCACTCCTCACCTGCTCAAAACAACCCTGTCAAATAATACCATTATCTGTGAACCAAGTGTACAAACACATACGACTGTCAGAGGCATGTTATACTCAAACCATAGGACAGAATAACAAGATAGGGTTTATTTGGTTAATATATCACCAGTATAGTGTAAGCCAGAGAAGACATTGAACAGGTCCTGTCATTCAAGTTATCTAAGCATCCAACACAGGTTTTTGCTACTTTTATCTTCTAGGGCAGAGGACCTTAAAAATGTTCTGGCCCTACAAGAGAAAAATGTCACAGCGAAACAGATCCCTCTTCATTTTTTCATTCCCCAAGTAGAACTAGATTTTCAGTAGCCTACACACTAGCAAGGAATTGTCACAGGTCTACCTGAAGGTGAGAGGTTCACAATTATAAGAAAGAACACATATATTTTATAGGAGGTGATTCAATGTTTACTTATGGTGTTTTAAATATTGCAGCACTTATTTCTCACCCAACACCTAGGAGGCTCTCGAGTCATCTGTAAGAACACTTGTTGAAAAGAGATGATTTTTTTCCCACATGGCAAGAACAGAGAAGAGGTTACAGAAATACACACACACAAATACAAGATCAACTTAGTTTAATTTAAAGCTTAAACTATAGAACAAAATCATCTTCAGCTGTAGCACAAGGGTGTTGTTGCAAGGATCAGTTAGAGAGGTTGAAGAGATAAGAATAATCCATAATTGTCCTATCAGCTGCATGTGGAGGGGCACATCCAAGGGTCCAAGGAATGTGCGGGAGTCCTGAGTCTGGGATCCTTTTCCATCTACAGTATTTGTTTATATGGCTCCTTCTTTCTTGTCTTTCATTTCTTCTTCTTCCTGTCTCTCCTTTCTTTCCCCCTCCCTGCTTTCTTCCCCCCTCTTCAGCTGTCCTGCTATTTTGTACAGTGGAATCTGACCAACTAATTGTGTCTAACATGCTTTCCTGTCATAAAAACTCTAATTCTCAGTGATATTGACTGCAGTCTAGAAGCTTCCATTCCAAATCCGGAGAAATGAAAATGAGGTAGCTCATCTTGGGGAGAAGCATCCTTAACTGAATTAGCCAGCAATGGCCAAATCAGTTAGAACACAGTTACACAGATGTGAGCTCGAAGCTTGTCCTTCAGATGGGGAAGAGTCTTTCTCTGATACAGGTGTGTTTTATTTTTTAATTGTTTCAAAGACTGCAGAATTTCTGGGAGGAGCACAGTGAATGAACTGATCAAACCTGTTACAGAAGCAATCTGAGCATGTAGCCACACCTTGGGAGGGTTCTTTGCTGTTCCTTGACGCCTATTATGATCTAAAATGTTACAGCTCAAAAAGGGAAAGTATTCAGAATCATCCAAACCTTTTTGAGACCTAACCTTTAATTTACAAATGTAGTCATGGTCTTATGTAACATTACAAGAAATCCAGTCTTAAGCTGAAGCCCTAAGTGCCCAGTTATTCCCATGGGCATGCTTGTAGAGTAGCAATGTTTCTCATCACCCTCTGTTAAAATTCCACTCTTCCCTCAAGGTCAAAGTTCCTTTCTGATAAATTTCTCTGTAACTTTTCTCCCTCATTCCTCCTGATTGCTTGATCACCACACACCTACTAAAACATAATCTTAGAGATTTAATCAGCTCAATAAAATTGAAACACTCCAACATACTTAGCAATAAGATGCCACTTCCTTTTTAAGAGATAAAAGAGGACTGTAGAATCTTAAATAATGTGACCACATTACATCTTCTCATAATTGAAGTTAGTGAGTTTAGGAAAATTTACTTTTAGCCTTGCCTGAGTTTCACATCTGTAAGTCAAGGACAGATCTCTTTGCTTCTCCTCTCCCCTCTTTTTCCTCCCTTCTCTTCCCTCTTCTCCCCTCCATGTCCACTCCCTTCCTTCTTCTCACTTTTCCCTACTTTTCTCTTTTCCTTTTTGGAGGCAGAAATTAAGTGTCATCATTGGGGTGAACCTTTAGTACAGTACTCTATACAGTGGGAATTTCCCAGTTATTAGGTTGTCTTCTACCTCTTGTCTTGTCTTCTTTTCTTGTCCTATGTTTTCTTTACTCCTTTCTATCAATCATTGTTATAAATTGACCTATGGAATCATTGAAGTTGCTCATTGTTTCTCGCATTCTGTCTTGAAGGTCATCTGAAAGAATTACAGAGAAATAAAGCAATAAAGTCATTTAGAGAAGAAAGCACAACCTGCAACCCAGAAATTATATACTTGTAATGAGTAATTACAAGGATTTCTTAATTGATGGCAAAGAAATGGTTATCTTACTAACGTCATTTTTTCTACCATAAATAAAATCTTTTTTCTTAATAGAAGAAAACTTCGCATCCATTCATACCTCTCATCTTTCTCTAGATTGAACTCTCTTTTTTACACTGACTACCATTTCTTACAGTTTAGAACCCACAACATAACATGGGCAATAGCTTCACTCCCAGAGCTGAATTTGCTGACATATCCTTCACTTCCAGTCTGGAAATGAACCACAGGCATCTATGAAAAAGATAACCTTGAGGCCTTTTGATTCCTCAGTTCCAGAGCAGCTAGTAACCCTCCTGCCTGGTCATCATGATTGGCCATTCCTTCTACAAAAGGAGTCCCAAGATTTTAAGCTTTCAACCTTGCAGTGTGACCCAAGATTTACATGCTATTGCCTTCCAATAATTTGTCTAGTGTCTTCCAATCTATCTTCTAACATGAACATAAACAAGGGCACAACTCTCTGCTCTACCACCGAGCACTGGTCCTTTGCATGCCTTATTTCTCACAGGACTTTATTAGCTTCCTTACACAGCATTTTTCTCCACCACCAATTTTCTCCTTCCTATTTACAAACAGAACCTTTTTAGTTGCTAAGGTATAGTTTCAGCTGGGGTGTCCTTATGTATTTAAGCTGTTCCTTCTCCCGGTGTAAAATAGCAAACTTTCTACGGATAATTAATGACCCAAACAGTAGCTTTCCCATTTGAATAGGAGAATAGATTTGCGAAGTCTCTTAATTTCAACAGCTTGCATTAAACAGCACACAGCCCGATGGAAGTGACAAAACCCAGTGAACACTGGCTTGGGTAAATGCAAGATAATTTGTACACTGACTGGCAGAATTTCGGGCCTCAAGAAGGCATATGTGGGTATGAGTTTGTATTAGCACACTGTCAGAGATAAAAAGAAAGGAAATCAACTTTAAAAAGCACTGGCTATAATTTTAGTTAATTATGTTCTTTAATAGTGGAGAGGAAGAGGAAGAAGATAAAGATCTTGGAGGTAAGAAAGTCTCTTGTCATGGCAATGCAGAGAGCCTTCCAAGTATGCGGTTGAGATTGACACTGACTTCTCCTGGTGGTACCTCCTAGAAAAAGCTGAGGCCCTGGAATTGAAAAATTCTTTGAGCGCTAAGTATTTCAAAATCTATCTTCTTTCACTTAAGTTTCATTTGTACCCTTCCCTCTCCCTAGCTCCATGTATTCCTTACTGATGCAGATTAGAAAGTTCATAAAAATGCATCATGGTCCCATTTAAGCTATATGATTAACTGCTAATATGTGTTATTAACTTGTAGGATGTTATGGAGATTAACATATATAATTACATTTGATGGTATATGATAATTGCCTGTTTGGTTGCATTTTAAAGTACGGTGACTTGAGAATGTTCGTCAATGCACATATGGTTCACGGTCTGATATGAAATTGTAACTCATTTTTAAAAGTAATCAAACTGACATCTCTCCTAATGTAAAGCCTAATAGAGACCACCTAATTTTATGGAGATGAAGTTAATAATATGGTGATTGGAGTGCTAATTGAAAAGTAATTTTTAGAAAATGGGATGTTCCGATCAATATTTTCCAAATGAGCTAATTAAGTGTGAATGTAATCTTTCTAAAGTTCTAACAAAACACATAGAACTTCAGCTTGGAATCTGGTATTTCCAAGAGGCAGAAGCAAAGACACGTCTGTGACAAAGCCTTTGGAAGGCAGCCGGGAAGTGTCTTCCTTGAGAAAGGCTCATTAATGAGAATGTAAGAGGAAAACAGCTCATAGCTCAGCAGGGAAAAGGAGATCTCATGACTCTCCTAAAAGCCCTCAAGTTCTTTGTTCTTTGTGTGTTTTTCTGGCCATTTAAAAGCTAATTCATTCTCTCTCTCTCTCTCTCTCTCTCTCCTCTCTTTCTCTTTCTCCCTCCTTACCTCCCTTCCTCCCTCCCTTCCTCCCTCCCTCCCTCTTGTTACTTGTTCACTTGGCACATGCCTTCTGGTATCACCAATCCACAGATCTATTTCCATCCTACTCTTGGGTACTGTTTGTTGATACTGAAACTGAGCCTTCCTTTTTGTTTAAAATATTCCTTACCCACCATTCATCCTATGCTCCCCACCCCACCCCCAGGGACTTAGGTCACGATTCTGCATGACCTATAGATGATCTACAGCTTAACTTGGAGTTCAAATTCCCTTCAGATTTGAAACATGTGTACTTAAAGGTCACTCACAATGACCATGTAAATTGGGTGAAACCAAATCCAATAATGTACTAAATGCAGAATCCTAGCTTTGAGATGGTTCTGCTTTGTGATGTCTTTTGCTTTGCTCTCCAAGTAAGAGAAAAAAGGGCCCAGGATATGGATCAGTGGCTAGAAGAGTTTGCAGCCAAGCCTGATGACTTGAGTTCATTTTCTAGGTATCACATGGTAGAAAGAGAGAACAAGATTCAGTAAGTTGTCTTCTGATTTCAACATGTCTACTATGGTACATGCATACACTCACATGCATACACACACACAGACCTACACACACAGTTACCTCCAACATAATAAATAAATAGTAATTTTAAAATACATAAATAAGCAAAGAAACTCAGAAGGTTCTTACGAGAGAGAACCTCTGCTGTAGGCAAAGATAAGGAAGGAAGTGAAAGAAAAGTTTTTTGTGGAGTCTGTCTCTGAACCAGCTCAAAAGAAAGATATGCTCATCTTCCGGATCTGGTGAGGCAAAGAGGGCTAGATAAGACAGAGTGATGAGATGGAAGGTAGGGCCATATCCACTGTTCAGAGTCCTCAACCCGGAGCGACACATCCCTGCACCTGTAGCTTCTTTGTCTCAGTTCATGGCCTTGCTCATCATTTCTAGTGTGGATGAAAAAAAAATGATTAATTTTTATTGCAGAAAATTCATTGAATGGTGTTTTTCCATAAACTGATAATTATTTTGAATTTGGCAAATAAAATAATTTCGCTGTTTTCCAAAACTGTTCTTTGTAAAGCTACAAATCAGCTTATAGACAAATGCATTGCTTTTACTGTTCATACACACTGATCTGCAACGAGAAAGTGAAATATGATGGGACAGCAACTGCTGGGGAACAGTTCAGCTTTGTAATTATTAATACAATTAATCTTTTCACTGTATTTTTAGAAAACTAATAAAATTATTGAAATGAAGATTGTCTTTAACTGACTAAAGTGTTTAATTAGAAGGGTACACAGACTTTGTGTACATAATGAAGCTTTAAGATGAGGACTAATTTTCTCACTAACACTTAGAAGAGTTAAGATGATCTTTTATAGAGACTGAGCAAGTGCATAGGCATAGAGCTAGGTGCTAGTTTCTGAAAGGAGAACACAATTCAATATGAATGAGATATTCATCTTTCCTTTAGAGCTTTCAGAAAATATATGAACCAGTTGTTATGTTAAATGGAAAAGATGACATATCAAATCAAAGCAGGATTACTTAACAACAGAAGCATGTGCAACCAACAGTATTTCAGTTACTTTTTTTGTAATGATTTTTTATTTATTGCTTAAAATAGACATGTGCACATGAATACAGAGAAATATTATCCTCTCCATCTCCCATTTCCTCCATCTAATTCCCCTCATTTTCCAAAAACACATCTTCCTGAACTTTGATGTCTTCTTATAATATTGATAACCCACTAAGTCTAGTTAGTGCTCCCCTTATGTACTTGGATGTGGAGCTCAGAGCTTGAAAAAGCAGTGGTCTCACTATCAAACAAGGATTCTCCCTACCCCAGCAGTTACTAACGATCTATATCCCTGCAACTGCTTATTGAGCCTATAGCGTAGAGAATGATGCCAAGAATCTAAAAATAAAGAAGATTTTGCAACAGTGATTATAGACAGTGTTGTCATTCTCTATGTCTGCTCCAGAAGATTTTAGAGCTGTGGGCTCAAGATGCCAGCACATTGATAAGGAAAGTTGCATGTAAGAAAGAGATACATCTGGTATCAAAGAAATCAGGTCAGAGACAGCCCCTGTTCCCCCAGTTAGGAGTCCCATGAGAATACCAAGCTGCACAACCATAACATACATGCAGAGGCCTTGGTCAGACCCATATAGGTTCCCTGGTTGTCACCTCAGTCTCTGTGAGCCCCTATGAGCCCTAATTAGCTAATTCTGTGGGCAGCTTTCTTGTGGTATCCTTGACTTCTCTGACTCTCACAATCCTTTCTCCACATTTTTCATGAGATTCCCTGAGCTCTGCCTGATGTTTGGCTGTGGATCTCTGCACTTGCTATCAGTTGCTAGATGAATTTTCTCTGGTGATGATTGTTCGAGGCTCTTGTCTAGGTGTAGAGCAGAGTATCATTTCAAATTATTTCATTGATATTATTTTTTAGTTTTTTATTTAAAAGATTTTTTAAAATTTTGCTTACAACCACAGTTCCACCTCCCACCCCTCTTCCTGCTCCCCACCACACTCCCCTCACGAAACCCCCATCCACTCCTCATAAATTTGTATTTCCATTGATTTATTTTACTTGTTCCATTTGGTTCTATCCTAGGTCTCTAGGCTTCCCAGCCCTTGGTTCCTGGCCCTCTTGCCAGTGTCAGGCATGGGCTCCCTCTCACGACATGTGTCTCAAGTAGAACCAATCATCAGTTGTCCATTCTTACAATGTCTGTTTCTTATTTACCCCTGTACATCTTGTAGGCAGGACAAATTATAGGTTTTATGACTGGGTTGATGCCCCAGTTTCTCTACTAGAAACCTTACACGGTTACAGAAGATGCTGGTTCAGGTACTATATCCCTCATTGCTAGGAGTCTTAACTGGGGTCACTCTTGTAGATTCAAGGAGTTTCCATTGCACTAGGCTTTTATCTCGCCCCCAAAATATGCCCCATTTCCAATTGTCTCTTCCTGTACACTCTCTCCCTCCAGCCCCCTCACCTGATCCCACCTGTTCCCAACCTCACCCATCCCCAGTCCTTCTCCAAAATTTATTTTATTTTCCCTTTACAGGGAGATCCTTTCATCTTACCTTGAGACCTCCTTGTTCTCTAGCCTCTCTGTTTCTGTGGATTGTAGCATGGTTATCCATTACTTGACAGCTAATATCTACTTATAAGTGAGTACATCCCTTGTTTTTGTTTCTAAGTCTGAATTATCTCACTAAGGATTATTTATTCTAGTTGTATACATTTACCTAAAAATTTTATGATGTTACTTTAACAGCTGAATAATACTCATTGTATAAATGTAGACAATTTCTTTATCCATTCTTCAGTTGAGGAATATCTAGGATGTTTCCAGTGTTTGGTATCATACATAAAGCAAATATGAATACAGCTAAGCAAATATTCTTGTGGTAGGATAGAGCATCCTTTGGGTATATACCCAGGAGTGCTATAGCTGGTTATTGAGGTAGATCAATTCTCAATTTTCTGAGAAATCACCATTTTCATTTTTAAAGTAGTTGGACAAATTTGTACTCCCACCAGTAATGGAAGCATGTTCATCTTGCTCCACATTTGCTCCAAATGAACTTTCACTTGTAGTTTTGATCTTAGCTCATCCTGACAAGTGTAAAATAGATCTTAAAGTTATTTTGATTTGCTTTTCCTTGACAGCTAAGAATTGTGAACATGTGTTTAAGTGCTTCTTGGCCATTTGCGATTCCTCTGTTGAGAATCCTCTGTTTAGATCTATACCCCATTTTAATTGGCTTATTTGTTTTTTATGTCTAGTTTTTTGGGTTCTTTATATATTTTGGATATTATTTCCCATGTGAAATATGGGGTTAGTGAAAAATCTTTTCCTATTTAAACTCAACTTAATTCAACTAAAATCAGGAACAAAACAAGGCTGTACACTCTCTCCATAACTATTTTACATAGTACTTGAAGCTCTAACTAAAGCAAAAAGAAAACTAAAGGAGGGCAAGGAAATACAAGTTGTAAATGAAGAAGTCAGTTAGTCATAGATGATATGATAGTATACATAAGTATCCCCAAAAAAATTCTATCAGGGAGCTCCTATAGTTGATAAACACCTTCAATGTTTTGGGTGGATGAATACAAGATTAACTAAAAAACAACAGAGACCTTCTTGCATACAAATGACAAATCAGCCAAATAATACCCTTCACATAGCTAATAAAATATACTTTGGAGTAACCCTAACCAAGCAAGTGCAAGACTTGTGTGACAAGAGCTTAAAGTCTTTGAAGAAATAAATTGGAAGATATCAGAAGATGACAAGGCTTCCCATGCCCATGGATCAGTAAGATTAACATAGTAATAATAGCCATCTTACCAAAAGCAATCTACATAATCAACGCAATCCCATCAAAATTCCAACACAATTCTTCACACACCTTGAAAGAATAATATTCAATTTCATGCAGGAAAACAATAAAACCAGTATAGCTAAAACAATCATATACAAGAAAAGGTATCCACTATCCCTGATTTCAAGCTCTACAGCAGAGCTATAGTAATAAAACCTCACGGTATTGGCATAAAAAAGGACAAGTTGATCAACTAAATTAATTGAAAGATACAGATGCAAATCCACATACCTATGGACACCTAATTTTTGATAATGAAGCCAGAATAGATAATGGAAAAAAGAAAACATCTTCAAAAATTGTGCTTATTTAACTGGATGTTGGCATGTAGAATACTGCAAATAGATCCATATCTATCACCCTGGTGTTGTAGGAGGTCCTTCTTTTTATGTGTTGCTTTCATTGGTTAATCATAAAGAAACTGCTTGGCCTGATAGGGCAGAACTTAGGTAGATAGAGAAGACAGAACTGAATGCTGGAAAGAAGGGCAGAGTAAGAGACACCATGGAGTTCCTGCCTGAGACAAATGCTGGTTAGAATCTTGCCAGTAAGCCACAGTCATGTGGCAATAAACAGATTAATAAAAATGGGTTAAATTAAGATGTAAGAGTTAGCCAATAAGACGTTAGAGCTAATGGCCAAGCAGTGTTTTAGTGAATACAGTTTCTGTGTGGTTATTTCGGTGTAAGATAGCTGGGTGGCAGGGACAAAGAAAGAGCCCCCTCTCTCATGTAACATCACCCTGAAGAAAATTCAAGTCCAAATGGATCAAAATCAACTTCCTGAACAGACACCATAGCACAGGGTCTAATATCAACAATTAATAAATGGGACCTCACAAAACTGAAAAGCTTCTGTAAGGCAAAAGATGACTGTTCTTTTCTAATGAAAAACAGAAAAGGGGTTGGACCTAGATAAGAGGGAAGGAATTGAGAGGAGCAAAGGGAGGGGGAAGCTATCGGGAGATATTATATGAGAAACTTTTCTATTTTTAATAAATGGAAAAAGGAAATAATCTGAAGAGAAAATATTTAACTAAAAAACAAATTGGAAAACATTTTAAAGTGCTTAAAATACAGAAGAAATAGTAGAATATTATATTTGTTAGGACCAGAAAACAAGTGCTTTAGAAGCAACAAAGACTGCAGATCTAATCCAGTAGTCAAGGGCTTGCCTAGAATGTAGGGAGTAATGTGGTTTGATAATATCACTCTTCCCACTCCTGTTGAAAAATCATATATTTATATGGTGTAGGTGGTTCTTCTGTCTATGTGTTGCTTTCATTTGTTCAATAAAGAAACTGCCTTGGCCTTTTGATAGGACAGCACTTAGATAGGTGGGGAAAAGAGAACTGAATGCTTGGAGAAAGTAGGCAGGCAGAGAGAGCCGCCATGGAGTCGCCAGAGTCAGACCTGCTGAATCTTTATTTCCCAGTAAGCCACGACCTTGAGGTAAACACAGATGAATAGAAATGGGTTAGATCAAGATGTGATAGTTAGCCAATAAGAGGCTAGAGAAAATGGGCCAGGCAGTAATTTAATTAATACAATTTCTGTGTGGTTATTTCGGGTGTAAGCTAGCCAGGCAGTGGGACAAGGCCCACTTGCCTCATTACTACATTTATTGTATTGTACTCTTTTAAGTGAAGAACACTGGAAAAATTTAGCAGATGACAAAAATTGGGCTATATTTCTATTAAGTAAAGACATAAAAATGTGTCCTAAAATGAGATGAAATAGAAAAATTTAAAACGGTTGGGAAGAGGGAGGCAATTCATGAGCAGATGTGCAAGGGTGCAAGAGAAAGTAGCAGGGAGTGAATGTGATTAAATTCTGGATAAATTATGAAAATTTCATATTGAAATATATTATTTTAATATGTAATCTATGTTAATAAAGTATTAAAATTAAGTTGATCTTATAATACTTGGAATTTCTAAAAATAAACACAAGAACTGCAGCATCTAATAGGAAAAATATATATATATTGTGTGTGTGTGTGTGTGTACTTGTGCACATATAGATGCCTGTTAAAGGTATTATATTATTTTATTCTTCACCACTGTGCCAAAATATCTAAAAGATATAATTTAAAGAGGTGAGAATTTGATTGGTTTATGGGTTCACAGGTGTCAAATCATCATGGTGAGAAATGTATTTTGAAATGGAGGTTTTTCTCTCATGGTAAACAGAAAACAGGAAGGGGATATAGGTACAAGCCATATGAGGTAAGAGACCCAAGGACAACTGCTCAGCAACCTCTGTCTTTTCCCTTTATACCTTACCCAATAACATCTTTTTACAATGAGTTCACTGAAAGATTATTTCAGTCAGTAAGTCTTGGTGTTTAGGGACCAGTTGTTTTGATATCCACCCAGAAGTGAACAATAGTAATCATCCAGGAAGGCTAGATGAAGTTACACAGAATGTTGTAAAACAGGATAATCAACTAGGGAATTAAAGTTAGCTATCACAGGTATGCAACAGCAACTCTGGAACTGAAAACTAAAACAGTAGAGAAATGCTCAAATGTTTTATTTTAATAGAATGTTGCTGATTATAACACTATGGTATCATGTTCTATACAGCTAATCTTTGAAGAAATGTGTTTATTGGGAGAGAGGAATCATACACATGTAGCAGACACACAGAGTAAAAGACTCTGCCAAAAAGATGGGGCCTTGGGAATCTGGAAAAAAAATTTATTGATAATCTTACAGAAAGAAAGCAATGCCAGTTTCAGTATGCTGGGGAGAGAGAGCCTCACCACCACTCCCACCAGTTGCTGTTGGTTGGGTTAAGAACTGTGACAACTGCTTGACAGACTAGTCCGGCATTATGGTCAAAGTAAATATATATAAACTCTACCTGATTATTCAGTCGTCCTCATTGATTCTAATATGAGTCCCTAAGGAAGCAGGTACAGGAAATGTCCACTGTAGCATTATCTGTGGGTCAGGAGTTGGATGTGTCTCCCTATTTTTATGAGAGAGATAGACATGGGGGAAATGCATTGAAGAATCTTACTCAAACCAAAACCAACAAATCATGCCTATAGAGGTTCATGGACCAGTCATGAAAATAGAGTACTTAGTGAAGGAAAAGGAGTGAGAACAGCACAAGTTAAAAATGTTACTTATACAAGAGCTGGAAAGATGAACCACCAGCTAAGAGCACTTACTCTTGCAGAGGCCATGAGCTTGGCTTCCAACATCTACATGGTAGCTGACAACCGTTCATAATTCTAGTTTTACAGTTTCCAATGCCCACCTCTAACCTCCACAGGCACCAGGTACCCACATGGTACCACATGCATGCAAACACCCTTACACATAAAATAACATAAATAAAATATGCAATATTTACTTAAATCAAAACTTATTCCATAAAAATAGGCCAATATTATACAAACACATGTAACACACCATCATATGCATTAACTAAAAGTATATTTTCTCACAGGTAGAGAAAGACAGATTTTAAAAAATGGCCAAAGATATGTCTTTTAAAAGGAGTAAGGATAAAAGAATATAAAAAAAAGAAGATACCACAGTATACAGAGAAAGAAAAAATGTTGATAATTAGAGAATAATATAGAACTGTGAATTGAGTGTACATATATATAAATATATGAGAACTGGGAGGAAAAAATTATACATGAAAGTAAACGAGCATGTTTTATAAGTCAGCAAAACTGGCTAGAGTTTTCAGAACATAAAATTAGGTTACTATATCACACGCATTAAGACACAAATGTCAAAGACACATTTAGAGATTTTAGAAAACTGTATAAAAATAGCTTTGTGTTCTTCAAGCTCACAGAACAAGAAATGATTTTTAAAAGTACATGAAAATTCATAAGTCATAAAGGAAATATATTAAACTACAACCCGATGTGCTAAAATATTAATTTGAACTACATTTTACATTTAAATTGAAATACCAGGGGGCGGGGATAGAGGTGGGAGGTAGGGGAGCAGGGGAAGGGGAGAGGGGGGAAGGAGAAGGGAGAAGGACTGGGGAGAGCTTGGGGGAGTGGGAGGGTGAAGATGGAAGA
>PVIU01024843.1:0-24754 GCA_004026605.1 Ondatra zibethicus
AGACTCTTCATCCCTGAATATTTGGGCATATTTAGATGTTTAATTGGACCGTCACATGGTTTAAAGAAATACTGGAGGGGGAAGTAATTTACAGAGAAAATGAGGCCAGAGGAATCTATGAGGCAGGGAATGATTACACATCATCCTTAAAGAGGACACCATATGAGATTGGTGTGGTGGCATCAGCCTGTTACCCCCAGCACTAGAGAAATGGAGACAGATGGACTGTGAGTTTCTGACTATATAGGGAGGCCTATATCCAAACACAAAACAAAACAATTGGGGACAGAAGGATTAGTTTGATTTGTAGAGACTCCAAAAACCTGAAGAGGAAGTCAGACAAACAGAAACAAAGCAAGCTGTGCTAGCTAGTTTCCACGCCGACTTAACACAAACTAGGTCATCTGAGAGAAGGGAATCCCAGTTGAGAAAATGCCTCCGTGATATCCAGCTGTAGGGCATTTTCTTAATTAGCGATCGATGGAGGAGGGTCCAGCCCATTGTGGGTGGGGCCAGCCCCGAGATGCTGGTCCTGGGTTCTATAAGAAAGCAGATGAATGAAGCCGTGAGGAGCAATGCTCTTCCATGGCCTCTGCATCAGCTCCTGCCTCCAGGCTCTTGCACTGTATGAGCTCCGCCCTAACTGCTTTCACTGACGAACTGCTTCATGGAAATGGAGGTGAAATAAATCCTTTCCCTACCAAGTTGCTTTTGGTCATGGTGTTTCATCACTGCAAATGGTAACTTTAACAAAGGTACAAGATACTCTTCCATGCTTATGTCAGAGAAAGAGCTGGTGTGTATGTGTGTGTATTTGTGTGTATGCGTTTCGTGTTAAAGTTTCATAAGTTATACTCAATAAAGGATCATTGAGTAGAATCATCGCTGCAGGCCAGTCCTGAGTGCCAATCTCAGACATCTCAGAAGACCGCGGAGGAGCGATCCACTAAGACAACTTCAGTACAAGAGCTCAGAGGGGTCAACTTGCAGCTAGTGGTTTGCAGGCTCCTCAGATGGCAGCCAGGGCAAGTCTCTTTCCACCTGTGTGTGGTGGTGGAGACAAACTCAACAGCAATGGGATTAAGAATTAAGAGTGGAACTGAGACTTAGAGGCCTAAGCTCCAACAAGAGCCCAGTGGGGGGACTGGAGAGATGGCTCAGTGGTTAAGAGCACTGGCTGCTCTTCCAGAGGTCCTGAGTTCGATTCCCAGAAACCACATGGTGGCTCACAACCATCAGTAATGAGATCTGGCGCCCTCTTCTGGCGTGTGGGCATACATAGAGGCAGAATGTTGTATACATAATAAATAAATAAATCTAAAAAAAAAAAAAAAGAGCCCAGTGGGGACAACAGCGTCCCTGCCTGGCGGGAGGCTACTGGATTCCTTCTTTCAGTTCTGCGTCAACTTGACCCTGGAAGTCTTCTGCTGCATTGGCAGCCTAGGCAGAGGGCTATGAAAGTGACTTGAGGGCACATGCCGCTGTCAACTTTCTCTTTTGCAACCCTGGGTCTTTAGGAGGCTTCAAGGACAATCAAGGCTGCTCTCTGCAGCTCTTTGGAGTTGTTCTTTGCTGCCCTTTGCTTTCCCTGGCTGCTGTTTAGATCTCCCCGAGAGTCCCCTCCCAGAGGCCACTAGGTGGAAGGGAGGAAGCTCCTCACTCTGGCTGCAGACTCCCCTGGTATTGTTGGGGCCACCGCACTTGTGTTTGTTATTTGTTTTCTCCTGATTGTGGAACTACCCATTAAACATAATTTGAGGGTTCTTTTGATGGAAGAAGCCTTTCAAAGGCAATATTCCATGGGGCTTGCTTGCCAGCAGGGTCAGCCAGCAAGCACCCAGCTTTGGCCCAAGACCCTATGTTCTCTGAGGACAAGAACTCCATTAACGTCGCTGCTGAAGTGGGTTTTTTTTTTTTTTTTCCTATTCTTTCCGCTTTCAGACTTAGCAGGATTTCTGAAGTGCTTATTATTAACCTAAACAGAACAAGTGAGTATCCTTATCATTCGCAAAACAAACACACCTGTCTGGCAAGCAGACACTCTGCTTGGCTTTATGAACCAGGAAGATCAACACAGTGCTCAAAGCCCAGCCAGTAAATCTGGAGGGCCTGTAAAGTCATGTTGAAGGGGAAGGACCTCTTTGTATCCGAACAGCCACTGGCTGAAGAAGTCCTCCTGGAACATGCAGGCAGTACAGCTAAGTGTGGAATCTAGGAGGTGGGAAACCCGAATCATTACTAGAGAAGAAACCTAGGAGATGGCGCCGCAAAGCCACGGGGGCGGGGCGGGGGCGGGGCCAGGGGCGGGGCGCTGGTAGCTGAGAGGTTAGTGCTTCTCTCTGATTGCCCCTAACCATCTGTCACCTCCCTTGCTAGAAGAGCTTAGCCCTGGAACTTTGCTATCGCTCCCCAATTTATCTCTTTTCCTCTTTCTTTCTCTTTTGATGCCAAGGATCTAGTCCGGGGCCTCATACTTGGTAGGCAGGCACTTTACCATTGAACTACATTCCTAGCTGAAGGAAAGGAAGGTCTCCTCCCCTGCCACCCCTCCCCCCCAGGGTTTCTCTGTGTAGTCCTGGTTGTCCTGGATCTCGATCTATCGACCAGACTGGCCTCAAACTGCCTCTGCCTCCCGAGTGCTGGGATTAAAGGCATGTGCCACTATCTCCCGGCTGAAAAGGAGTATCTTAATATAACCTTAATACAACCAGGTAATCAGATCTGGAATTGGTTCAGTTATTTGACTGGTCTTAAAATAAATAAATAAAAGACAGTGTGTTATTTTTTTGCGAGATAAATATGTAGTATGTGGTCTCTGCCTACTTGGAGCTTATGATTCAATCCAGATATAAGAGATAATGCCACTCAGGGCCCTCAACACACACCAGATACACACAGCTGGTCACTTTGCTTTTCCATGAACTTTAGAGATATTTCCTTTCTCTCTCGCTTTCTTTTTAGAGATTCATTTATTTTATGTGTATGGGTGTTTTGTCTGCATGTGTGTCTACACACCAGAAGAGGACATTGGCTCCCACGGGACTACAGTTATGGACAGTTCTCAGCTACCATGTGGGTGCTGGGAATTGAACCCAGGTCCTCTGGAAGAGCAGCCAGTGCTCTTAACCGCTGAGCGGCTTCTCCAGTCATATAGAGATACTTCATACTGGAGGTAGTCCCTCACACGGTACTTTGGGCTCTTCCCTCATTAGCCTTTTCAAATCAGTCCCAGGAAATGTTTATATATATATATATGTGTGTGTGTGTGTGTGTATGCATATATAGGTATATATGCGTGTATATGTATATATACACACAAATATACGTGTATATATGTGTGTGTGTGGCTAGTGTCATCTCTTTTTCCCTTAGCTACTTAGATGTAACTAAGTGGCATAGAAGAGACTCACAGTGGGTGGCTGAGTGTGATGAGGATAGTGATTTTTCTCTGTGTAGCTTTGGAGCCTGTCCTGGAACTAGCTCTTATAGATCAGGCTGGCCTCAAACTCACAGAGATCTGCCTGCCTCTGCCTCCCGAGTGCTGGGATTAAAGGTATGTGCCACCACCGCCCAGCAAGGATAGTGGTTTTAAGGAAATAAAAGGTAGCTCAGTCATTACGAATTCTGGCTGTTCTTGGAGAGGACCTGTAACTCTAGTTCTAGGGGATCTGGCGCCCTCTTCTGGCCTCCATGGGTACCAGGAGCACAAGTGGCAGACAAAACACCCATACACATAAAATAGTAATAATAATAATGAAAAAAATTTCAGGATTAAGTTCAAGAAATTACCCAAAGATAGAGTGTGTAACTCAGTGGAAGAATATGTGCTTAGCATGCATGAGGCCCTGGGTTTGATCTCATCAACACACTACAAAATTAAGAAATAGTTGTGCACTGGGCGGTGGTGGCCCACACCTTTAATTCCAGCACTCGGGAGGCAGAGGCAGGAGGATCTTTGTGATTTTGAGGCCAGTCTGGTCTACAAAAGGAGTTCCAGGACAGGCTCCAAAAGCTACAGAGAAATCCCATCTCAAAAAAGAAAGAAAGAAAAAAGAAAGAAAGAAGGAAATAGTTGCACATAAAATTATTAGTATTAAAGAATATAATCAAGCAAGACTAGAAGTCATAGTTATCCCAGTTTTAAAATCTGGGGTAAACTGCAAAAGACAGTAACTTTGGAAATTCTGCAGAGCTATGTTTAGACTCTGCCCTACTGTCTCTTCCTTGGTTTTTGAGGGTCTCACTATGTAATCTAGGTTGGTCTTGAACTCAGGATCCTCTTGCCTCAGCCTCCTAAGTACTGGATTTGCAGGTTTGTGCCAGCAACCCTTTTTAAATCATTAGACCATAATACATATAATGTAACTTGGTAAGCCTCTGCTTTTACCGGGGGAAGACAGATAGCATTATCTACTCTGGGGCACCTGTGTGAAGATTAACTGAGGTAGTGTGTGCAGAAGCGCTTAGTGTGTGCAGAAGCGCTTAGGCCTGTGCGCATGCTCATTCTGCCCTTCTCTCCAGCTTTGTACAGAGGATTATGCCTGTATTTTATTTTAGTCAGCCCCTCCCCTCCCTTCTTGGCTTTTCTCCTTGTTTTTGTTCTTATTTTTTCTGGCTGATCTTGTCTCTTTGGTTTTCCTCTTTCTCCTCTCTGTGGATGTTTGTCTTGCCTGTGTTTATTTTTCCATCGTGATCTTTCTTTGGGTTCTTTTCTCATTTGCCTTTTTTTTTTTTTTGCAGGCGTCTTTTGTTTTACCTGGGGCTGTAAGCCCTTTGCACATTGATGTCAACACTGATTGCTGATTTTGGACTTTGCTGGGGGAAGGGGAGGGGTGGGAGGAGAGAGTGAGATGTGCGAGGACAGCTCTTAAGGGGCCCAGAGAAAGGATGTTGGGAGGTTGAAGTGGTCAGTTGTGTGGCTATCCATATTTTGCAGGCACACATTTCAGTTCCTGGCCAGAAGTCTGACACTTTTTCCCACGAGTCCTCAGGGGTTTGGATCTGCCTGACTCCCTTCTCTTCCTCCCTCCCACTCTCTCTACCCTGCTGCCCTGGAGCTCCCCTCTTCAACTTCCTGCTTTCTCCGAAGCACATCTGACTTATGTTCTTCTCGACTGTGGAGCACCCACTTGGGGGGGGTGTTGTAAGGGGAGCACAGCATACTGGCAACAACAGTAAGAGTAATGGCTACACATGAAACACCGGTGCTCACACAGGGACAGAAACAAGCTGAGGAAACTCATGACCCTGGTCCACTGGGCACAGAGCCTAAGTGGAATCCAGAGAGTCTAAAGCATAGAAATAAACTAAGGGAGTGGTGGATGGTGACAAGAAGGGGAGCCCAGGGACTATTCCTGTCATTTTAATTTCCACAAACATTTATTCATCACTTACTCTGAGCTAAATCATGTGCGAGGCTCCAAGTATAATTTATTGAGCATATACAAAAAAGATCTCTGCCTTTAAACAGCTTGTAAGGGTTCCAGTTGCATTTTTAAAAAATGGCTTCTCTTTGAAATTAATATCTAGTGTTTTAAATTGAGATATAGTTTTCTATCTTTGAAAACACCACGGAAAGGACCCTGGGACTTAAGTGGCAACTGTGGGTTTTGTGGCACTTATAAGGAATGGTTAGTGGCATGCCACAATTAGTAATCATATATCATCATCATCATTATTATTTTACTATTATTGTTTGAGATGGGGTCTGTCCACATAGCCCTGGTTGTCCTGGAACTCACTATGTAGACCAGGCTGGCCTCTAACTCAGAGAGATTCACCTGCCTCTGCTTCCCAAGTGCTGGGATGAAAGATGTGCTTCACCAGACCTGGCCAATCATATGTCTTTAAGTTTGAAAAAAAGTATTTAGAGACAAGGCATGTAACCAAGGCTACCCTTGAACTTAGGATCCTCCTTAGCCTCTCGGGTCTGTGGGTTGCAGGTGTAAGCCCACATACCTGGTTATTTCTGTACAAAAGTTTTAAGAAAACATAAAGATAATGTCAGAACCAATGTTTATCACTTATCATTCAACATCAATAACTATCAATATTTAATCTTTTAAAAAGATTTATTTCATTTTTACCCCCCTACCGTGTGTGTGTGTGTGTGTGTGTGTGTGTGTGTGTGTGTGTGTATCAGTGTGTGACTGTGTGGACATGAGTACAGTTGCCTGAGGAGGTCAAAGTCATTGGATCTTCTGGAACTGGAGTTATAGGCAATTGTGAGCGGCTTGATATGGGTGCTGGGAAATGAACTGGGGTCCTCTGCAATAACAATATATGCTCTTAACCATTTCTCTAGCCCCTAAATCGATCTCTAAACATCTTTCTTGCCAGTATTTCCTTGAAACATTTCAAGCTATCATGCCATTTCATCTGCGTTTCAGTATGCATCCCAAGTGGGCCCAGGCTTTCTTTACATGGCTATTCCACCATTATCACCTGCAATAAGAGTGATGACAATTCTGTAATAGAAGCCAATACGAAGTCTGCATGAACTTTTTTCTGATCATCTCAGAGATTCCTTTTTTAAGGTTGGCTTGTATGGGCCGGGATCAAAGCCAACCCAATGCATTACCTCTGGTTGATCTGTTTGTTCTCAAAGCTCTTTTTCTACAATAACAGCCCTGCTCTCTCTTCCCTCTACACCAGTGGGAGCTGTGGTTTGCTACTCAGGCCTCTTCTTCATGACCAGAACGCACTTTCCTGCAGCTGCCAGGAGTGTGGGCTTCTTAGGTCTCATACATTGAACAGCACATTGTTCAGAGGGGAAAAATGCCTGGCCTTTTTGTCTCAGTTTGAAACAACTCTGAAAAAATAGCACAGCTGCTAAGCCTTCTGCAAGGTGACTTGAGATGTCAGAGGTGACCACATTAGTTGGGTTTCTTCCCCCTCCTGGTCCTGTTTCCTTCAATCCTCTTGGGGTATCCTCCCGAGGTTCCTTCCCAGAGAACTCCTGAACACAAGTCTTGGGGACAGAGTTTATGTCCTAGGAAAGTTGAGTTCCCGGCAGGAGCGATTCTAGCAAGCAGAATCCAAAAGGGGATTTTAAAGATGGGTGCCCCACTAGCCAAACTGGCAGTACAATTGCCACTTTTGGTAGGTGGAATCCTGGCAGCTCAGGTAGGGCACAGAGGTTTTCTTTTTAAAGTTTAAACCAGGGCAAACTGTCACAGGGTGCTGTGAAAGGAATTCACTGGCAAGGACTGTCTCACCGGCCTTTGGCAGACTTGAGGGAAGCAGGAAGCGTAACAGTGGTGGACAGCTTTGGCTGGGGGCTATTGATGCAGTATGGGGTGGGAAAAGGCAGTGAAATTCTGAGGCTGATTAATCAATCACCAGGGGGCTTCCTTGTTAGCCTGTAAAGGGTTTCTTATTTCCTGAAGCCAGGGGACAGAACCGGCTATCAGAGCTAGGACTTAAATTGAAGGGCAGTCTGGATTGTCAATCCTGGCAAGTGTGTGGTGTGGAGGTCAGACCCGGGCTGGGAAGGAGTGGTTCCCCATGACTGGGGCTGGAGGCATCTGCTTCTGAATTAATGCACTAGAGGCAGGAAATCTCCAGATTCCCCTGAGCTCTCTGGCCCGGAAGGAATGATCATTTTCCTTCTGTTAAAGCTAACTCTCCCTTTGTTTACAGAAGTAGTGTAGTTTATCTTATATAGCCAGGGATCAGAACGTCATAACAGTCCAATGTACCAGAGACATGTTAACTGGACTGAATGATCAATAAGTGACAAGTTCTTAAGGACTTTGTAGAAGACACAGGCTTTCCAGCAGATAGAAGATAATCCCTACAAGTATCCAAGGGTCTACTGTTTCAGAGAAATGTCCAGAAATCAGGAGAATGCTAGTACCCCCCCCCCGCGCCCTACACACACAAAGTGATGGACAAATGGTAGCCTTTTAATCTTCTTGCTGCTAAGAAGGATGCAAAACATTTGATAGGCCAGTTAGGGTTCTTGGGAACAGATAGTCCATGTCTAGAAATACTGCCTTGACTCATTTGCCGAATGACATGGAGGCGTCCTGGCTTGTTTGGGGTTCTGAGGGTGGGGGTCATCTCCAGCAGGTTCAGATTAGTGAAAGAAGCCTGTTGTTTGGGGCCTAGGATCTGTACATGATGGCATGGGAAGTACTGAGAATAGGAAAAGATGTCACAAAGCATGTATGGCAAACTCTCATGGAGAAAACTCACGACAAATGTCTCCAAGGGTTCTGGTTCAAGGCTCTGCTCATTGTGGCAGAGAATGATATACCATTCACAAAAGGCCCTGGAGGTTTGGACTATCTAAGGACCTTGTGGCCAGAGCTGGGTTTTGTCAGAGTTATGAAGCGACAAGATCACTGGGTAGGGTACAGCAGCAGTCAGCTGTAACTCGGTGGCAGCACGTGGTAGGTACTTTTTGCATAATGATGACTAAAATTCTTGGGAGAGCAGTACACAGGCAGGAAATTTGTTTTGTTTGTGGTTTCTGAGACGTTAGTCCATTGCCTTTGACTCAGTTGATCCTGGACCAATGGTGAGTGTATCTTAGTTAGGGTTCCTATTGCTGTGATAAACACCATGACCAAAGCAAACTGGGGAGGTAAGGGTTTATTTCAGCTTACACTTCCAGGTAACAGTTCATCACCGAGGGACATCAGGGCAGGAATTCAAACTGGGCAGGATCCTGGAAGCAGGAGCCAACGCAGAGACCATGGAGGGGTGGTGCTTACTGGTTTGTTCCTCATGGCTTGCTTAGCCTGCTTTCTTATAGAACTCAGTACCACCGGCTCAGGGGTGGCACCACCCACAATGGGCTGGGCCCTCATTAATCACTAATGAAGAAAATGCCCTAGAGCTGGATCTTTTGGAGGCATTTTCTCAGTTGAGGCTCCCTCCTTCTAGGTGACTCTAGCTGTGTCAAGCTGACATAACAATAGCCATCACAGTGAGGTAGACGGTGACAGCTGTGGGAGCAAAGCAAGGGCGAGAGGAAGCTTCTTCGCCACGTGGTGGATGAGAAGTGGAGCAGAGGAACAGAAAGGAGCCGGAGACAAGAACTTGAAGGTCCCAGCCTAGCAGCCTACTTCTTCCAACAAGGCCGGGCCTTCTACCGTTCCATCACCTCCCAGTCATCTATTCGAAACGTGAATCCCTGAACAGATCAAGTCACTATCAAGCCAATGTCTTTGTCATCTACCTGTCTCCAGAGGAGTGTTCATTGGTGTACCCAGAGGCATAACGAGCTAATCCCCTAAGTGCCTTTTTAAAAATATTTTTATGATTTATTTAACTTTATTTTATGTGCATTGGTGTGAAGGTGTCAGATCCCCTCCAACTGGATCTTCAGACAGTTGTGAGCTGCCATGTGGGTGCTGGGAATTGAACCCGGGTCCTCTGGAAGAGCAGTCAGTGCTCTTAACCACTGATCCATCTCTCCAGCACCCCCTAAGTGCCTTTTAATTCAATCAGTTTGATAATGAAGACTAATCGTCATGCAGTGCTTCTGGGATTTGGAAGAAATGGGTGAGAAGACACAAATAAGTTGCAGAGAGTTGGCCAGCGTGTGTCCCTCTAGTGTGCACTGGCCCCTTCCTTGCACAACCGATATGAGTCATGTCATTGCAAAGGGGTGTAGACACACGGGTGGGTGTTCATCTGACCCCCTTGCAAACTAGGTTTGGAGGACCAGTATTCCCAGGTGGATTGGTGGAGTTCTTCATTCCAACCATGGTGCAGTTTAACCTTTGCCCATCACATTTGTCCCTTTCCCTGAGGGCATGTCCCCTCTTATGTCACTAATAACTTCCCCTGCGCATGATTTCCTGTCACAGAAGTGATTGTCCAGAGAATGCTAAGATATCAGGTGATTCAGTCAACAGAGTATTTGATAGCCAGGATTTGGTTGATGGCTTTCTTATAGAATGATTTTTATACTATAATGGTTTTTCTGCCTCCTATGTCTCCTATAAAATGATAGTTTTAGCTAGAGAATTTGGTAAATTCAGCTGTGTTCCCATGGGCTTCCTAATTATATCACATTCTAAGGCACACAGGATACCTGACTTCTAGCAGTTAAAACTGATTGGCGTGCTTGGGTATTGTTAGCCTGATCCAGTACAAATGTCTTTACAAGCCAGGCTAGTGCTCCACACCTGTAATCCCAACTTTTTGGGAGGTTGAGAAGGGAAGACTGCAGAGCAAGCATTTAGTGAGTATCTGTCACAAAACAACAAAAAAAGAAGTTTTTGCAAACCTGTAATTTTCCCCTCTCCTCTTTCTCATTGTTTTATTTTTTGCTTTGTTTTCTTCCGCTTTCTCTTTTCACTGTCTCTTCTCCATGTGTGTCACATCTCCCAGTGGCACCCCTTGGTGTGGGAGAACCCTGGACTCTGGTGATTGATGGCAACATACTCAGCCTCTTGAGAAACATAGGGGAACCGATGAAGCAGAAAAACAATAGATAATTTTCAATTCCTTGAGTGCTCTTACTTCAACTCGATGAGCATCTGTTTCATAACAGACACAGACAGACATCTTATACCTTACTCTTTTGTCACAGATGTCTTGTAGTTCTTAATCTCGGCTGTCATCTTGATAGGATTTAGAATCTCCTAGGAGACACACCTTTGGGTTTTCATGAAGGCGTTTTCAGAGAGGTGTAACTGATGTGGAAGTTGTACCCCAAAATGTGGGTGGCACCATCCCAATCGGTAGAGGTCTTACACTGATATAAAGGACAAAGCAAGCTGAGCCCAGCTTTCATCTCTGCCTGCTTCCTGGCTTCAGACATGATGTGACCAGTCGCCTCACACTTCTGCTAGTCCATGAGTCAGTCTTCCTTCTTTATCACAAGCTAAGTAACCAACACACCCACTGTCTACCCCCTGCCTTCCCACTTCTCATGAAACAGTCATTGGCACGATCACTCACGATCTAAGACACGTGAGGCAAGTTTGCTGACTTGAGAAGTTGTTTTGCTTTGCCAAATGAAAGGAAGGATGCCCTCCTCTTGAAGGATAACACTCACTGATATATAAAGATAATGCCTCTGTATTTGTTATTCTATCAAAACATGACTGAGGGATGAGGGTTTCTAGCTGGAGAGATGGAGACATCCCGGAAGCTGTGGGAGTGGCACTTTGGTAGGCGTGGCCTTCCAGGGGCTTGAGTGATGGCTTTGAGAGCATTTGCTGCTCCTGCAGAGGAGTCAGTTTGGCTTCCAGCATCCACATCAATCAGCTGCAATCACCTTTAACTTTAGTTCCAGGGGATCCACCGCCTGCTTCTGGGCTCCACAGGTACTGTACTCATGTGATATACATAAAGACAAGCAGGCAGACACATACACCTAGAACAAAAATCAGCAAAACAAATTTTAAAGTCTGTTTATTTGAAAAAAAAAAAGGATATTATTTGACAATGACATGTTTTTGTACCTGTTTGGTTCTACTCTATATTTTAACTAAAGTAGTTTTTTGTTTGTTTGTTTTGCCAGGGACAGAAAGTAACTTGGAATAATAAAAAATAGATTATGAAATGCAAGGAGAAATTAAACATGTCTTTGAAGTCTTTGAAGAAAGGAAAGAACTGAGGTTAAGAAACTGATAGAACTCAGGCCACTTTTCTACTTTTTTGCAGTGTTTCTACTCATAGGGGAGGGGAGAGAGAGACAGGAGAGAGGGAAGGAGAAAGGGAGAGATGGAGGGAGAGATATGGAGAAAGAGAGAGAGATCTATGGGGCAGGGCAGCCTGCATGAGTCCAGTCTGCATGTGGGTCCTGGATGAAACTCAGGCTGTCAACTTAGCAACAAGCGTCTTTACCCATTGAGCCAACTTACTGACCAGAAGCATCTCATTTTTGTGTGGTGCTTGGGATCAAGTCCAGGGTCCTGCATTTGTTTGCCAGGATGCTCTATCACTGAGCTACACTCTCAACAACAAAGAGGTTTTAATACAAGTGCATGAAGAGAGAAGTTCTCACTGAAGAGGACTTAAGTTCTGTGTTTCTGCACATATGTAAGCAAATAAAGAAATTTTATAGGCAAACTATTTTATTTATTTATTAGTTTTTTGAGACAGGGTTTCTCTACGTAGTCCTGGATTTCCCCACTACTTGCTTTGTAGTCAAGGCTGGCCTCGAACTCACAGAGATCCAACTACCACTGCTCCTGATTGCTGGAATCAAAGACGTGTGCCACAGTACCCGGTTGCAAACTATTTTAATACAAACTCACTTTTTTTTAAATAAACAGAAGCATGTAGTGCAATCAGTAAGGTGATAATGAAATCATAATACGTAGAAGCTTTGCCAAAGTAGGAATCTGTTCTCTCGTTTTCTTCTTAGGCAGAGAACCTGGAAGGAAACTTACTTTATGCAGGTACTTGACTGTTTTTATTTGGTTTATGGAATCTCCATAAGAAATGACTTAAGAAAAGTAATACTAAGCATCATTAAAAGTGGGGTAATGAGTTTCCTGATAAGAGGCCATTTCAAGTACATAATACAGCTTATAAATCTGGGCAGCAGGATGGCTTGTTGGGTAAAGGTGCTTGTTCTCAAGCCTGGTGGCCTGCTTTCAATTTTCAGGACCCATATGGTGCATGGTGGACAACCAGCTCCTGCCAGTTGCCCTCTGACCTCTACATCGTACTATGGCGTGCACACGTATGCATACTGACTTGGCTTTGGGAAAGAGACATTTACTTCTATTTTGGCTTGTGGCTCAAACATACTACCTGTAAGAATATTATAAAACGATTATAGAAATTTGATTATAGCCTGGTATTGTTACTTGTTCCTACAGCAAAATACCCGACAAAAGCTACTTAAGGAAGGAAGGACGGGCTGCGGCTCACAGATGGAGGATCCATACGGTCCATCATGCTGGGGCGTCGCGGTGGCAGGAATGTGAGGCAGCTGTTGGCATACATTCGCTCAGGAAACAGAGAGGAGTGCGCATGCCCAGTTTGACTTGTCCTTTTCACTCAGTCCAGGACCGTAGCGGTGGAACCGTGCTACCCCGTTTAGTGTGTGTCTTCCAACCTCCATTCACTCAGCAGACACGTCTAAAGAATTGTCTTCCAGGTGATTCTAGATCCTATCAAGTTGACAACTGGTAGTAACCCTTCCATACATGATATTAAAATTTTACTGTTTGGAGCTAGAGAGATGGCTCAGAGGTTAAGAGCACTAGCTGCTCTTCCTAGCAAGGGTTGAACAGGTGAACGGAGGCTTCAGAGGTGAATGGGAACCAGATTGTGGGAATGTCGCAGACTATGCCAAGACGTTTTCTGATCTCCAAAGCAAAGACAAAGGGATTTTAAACAGGTGTGTGTGTGCGTGCGACACAGGTGGCCTTGTGTTCTGAAACGGTGACTAATTGAAGTATGGAAAGTTTGATGGAGCCAGAGTGGGTGTGGTCTGATTGTTTGGAGGCCACTGTTGCAGATTAGGGTGGTAAGGGTGGAGAGAGAGCTGGGCAGCTGGCTAGAGAGGCACTCGGAGGTAAAGGAGCAGGATTTGGTGATACTGAATAGAGCATGCGAGAGGGCGGGGCTAAGCATACATAGGCTCCAGAATTGTTGGCGGGGACGTGCAGTGAAAGAATGCACTCTGGGATTGCTGGATCAGAGCCAAGTTTCAAGGAGTGGACGAAATAGTTTTGTCTGGCGGGTTGTTGACTTTAAATTGAAAGCATTTTTGAGTCACATAAGGAGTGACGTCACCAGTTTAGGTCTCAAATGAGAAAATAGTTTGTCTACTAGTCAATAGAAAAAAATAGACACCACTGGGTTCTTCCTAGGACTGTGACAGCTGTGTCACCCATGAGAGCAAGGAACCACAGAAATCATAGAAAGTTTGATTAATTTGTTGCACAAATGAGCAGGTTTGTTTTTTACAGGAAAGCAGTTACTTTCCTATTGATTTTTTTCATTGCCAATGTGGATTCTGGCAGTCGCGGCTTGTATGTCTTTATTATCATGCATACTTCTCATGGCGGGAACTTGCCAGTTATTAATGAGATGAAACTACTTAGAAGGAGAGTGCTCACAAATTAAAACTCAGCCAACTCTAGCCAGAAATGCCGTCTCTACTCTGTAAGAGGCGACCACCAGAGAGCTCTTGAGTTATCTTCGGATCTGGATGCATTCAGATACAGACCAGAATGTGGGGAGCAGGGCAGAGGAAGGGTGGTGATGAGGGTGTTAGTTAAAGAAAGCATGTGCGATGTTGCTTCTAGGAGTTATTTAGGCTACGTATGGTGGCTCCTGACATTCATCCCAGCACTTGAGAGGCTGAGGCAGGAGAACTGTTGAGGGTTCAAGGTTAGTCTGGACTCCAGTGTAAGACTTTGTCTCAAGAAAAGCTTCTCTCCTCTGCTTGCTCTTCCGCTCTCTAGCTCAAATTGCTAGATTTGGGCTTGGTTTTGAACTCACAATCCTCCTGCCTCCGCCTCCCAAGTGCTGGAATTTCGGGCTTATGCCATCAAGTCCAGCTATGATTTGTTTTCTTAAGAGGCTGCAATTGTAATTCCTTGAAAACCTTTGGGAAACATTCATTCTGTGGTTAGATGTTCAGTTTTGGTTTGGTTTTGCTTCAATTCCCAGAGAACCCTTTGAATAATGATGTTTTTGTTGTTGCTTTGAAAACTTTTATTGCATTTATATTTTGTCTGTATATTCTGTCTGCGTATATGTGTGTGCCATGGCGCAAGGACGGGGACAGAGGACAACTTGTCTTCCATCATGTAGATCTCAGGGATTGAATTAAGTCAAAAGGGTTGCTAGTAGATACCTTTACCTACTGAGGCAACTTGCAAGCCCCACTGTCTTATCTTTTTAAGATTTTAAAAATTATTTTAAAATTATGTGTATGTATATATGTATGTGGGCATATACACAGGAAATCAGATGACCACAGAGTCCAGAAGAAAGCCTGGGATTCCCTGGAGCTGGAGTGCCAGGAGGTTATGAGCCACATAATGGGGCTGCTGGGAACTGAACTCAGGTCCTCTGCAAGAGTAGTACATGCCTTTAACCACTGAGCCACCCCTCTAGCTCCCTACTTTTTAGGGATGAGGTTAGTATTTCTTGTATCCTAGGCTGGTCTTGATCTCACTATGTAGCCGAAGATAACCTTGACCTTCTGATTCTCCTGCCTCTATCTCCCAAGTGCTAAGATTACAGGCATGTGCTACTGTATCTGGGGTGTTGGGGATTCAACCTAGGACACTGTATGTGCTAAGCAACCACTCTACCAGTTGAGTTGCTTCTCTAGTCCATACTCCTCTGTTTTTAACTGGGGAAGGAAGATAGGTTGGCATTACAATAATGACCCTTGTTTTGACATCTTGAGCCTTCCTTGCTGTTTTCTTGCTGTGTGATCTGCCCACTTACAGATTATCCAAATTGCCTCTTAGCTTTGCAGACCAGTCTATGATTGGCACTACACAGAAATAATGAAAGGAGTAACATTGGATGGGTGACGGTGGCGCCTGACTTTAATCCCAGCACTCTTGAGGCAGAGGCAGGCAGATCTCTCTGAGTTCAAGGCCAGTCTGGTCTACAGAGCAAGTTCAAGGACAGCCAGGGCTACTCAGAGAAACCCTGTCTTGAACCCTGCCCCAAAAGAAGTACCTTTGATTATTCTAATTAATTTCTTGTGAGGCCCTCAGCATGATTTCTGGAGTGTGAGTCTATTAGAATGTCTGTGGTATTTCTGTCATTGAGTGGGTCATATTTCCACCACTGTGGCCAAAACACCTAAGATAACTTGCAGAAGGAAATACTCATTTCATGGTTTCAGCAGCCTCTGACCTGGGCCTATGATGAAGCAGGATGTCCTAGTAGGGAAGGGATGGTACAAGAGACTGCTCCCCTTGAGGTGGTCAGTAAACAAAGGCAAAGAAAGGAGCAAGGTCTCCCAAATCCCTTTAAATTCTCTCACACCAGCCAACTTCTTTTCACTGGGTTTGCCTCCCCCAATAGTACCAAAGACTGACCAAACCGTCAGTACAGACGCTTTACAGACATAGTTACGCTCAAACAATACTGAGTTAGTATTGACAGAGGTTTCTGTTCTGCTTGGTCCTGCAGCTGTTCAGTTCCAAAGAAACACACAGAGACCTACATTAATTATAAACTGGTTGGCCTATTAGCTCAGGCTTCTTATTAACTCTTACATCTTAAATTATCCCATAATTCTTGTCTGTGTTAGCAACGTGGCTTGGTACCTTTTATCAGAGAGGCATTCTCATCTTGCTTCCTCTGTGTCTGGGTGATAACTACAGACTGAGCCTTTCCTCTTCCTAGAATTCTCCTGTTCTTATTGCCCTTCCCATACTTCCTGCCTGGCCACTGGCCAATCAACATTTTATTAAACCAGTACAATTGATAAACCTTTACAGGGTACAAGACCATTGTCCCACAGCAAGTTAGGGAAAGTCAGGTGCATTTTTTCATAAGATAAAGAGTGGTTCACAGTTAGTGATGGTTAGAGCCAGGGCAGGAAATGTGGGTGAAATATTAATCCTCCACACCTACTCATATATACACACATACATATGTATACACACATGTATATACATGTATATCTCTGTGAAGGTAGGTGTGTGTGTGTATTGAAGGGACTGGGAGCATGCATTAGCAATATAGTATATGCCTAACATGTGTGAGGCCTTGTTATATACGTATACATCAGAAGACCTTGTTATCAGATGAAAAAGTAGAATTTCTTGAGTTTGTGTAAAGAAAAGCTATACTACTATGATTATTTAATGAAATATTTAAAAATATATCAATTACTTCTCACTTAATAAATCATATCATATGCTTGTGTGAAGCATTAAATAACAGACTGTTGCTATTCGCCGTATGTGTGTGCATATGCATTGTGAGTGTATGTGAGTATGCGCTCGTGTATGAGTGTGCTTGTCCCCATGAGTGCCAGTGTTAGACAGGTATCTTCCTTAATATCTCTCTCCCTGTGTGTGTGTGTATGCATGCATGCGTGCATGTGTGTGTGTGTGTGTATGCTTGTCCATGTGTGCAGGTCTGGATGTGTACTTGCTGTGGCAGAAGTCAGAAACCAATCAACCGTGAATGTTAGTCCTTGCTATCCACCTTGTTTGAGACAGGGTCTCTGCTGCTCAGCACAGTGTACTCCAGGCTGTCTAACCCACAACCTTCTAGAGCTTTTCTTTCTTCTTCTTCTTTTTTTTTTTAAATTGAAGGATCAGAGTCTTTTTTAAAATTAAGATTTATTTATTATGTATACAGTGTTCTGCCTGCATGTATCCCTGAAGGTCAGAAGAGGGCAGCAAATCTCATTACAGATGGTTATGAGCCACTATGTGGTTGGTTGCTGGGACTTCTGGAAGAGCAGCCAGTGCTCTTAATCTCTGAGCCATCTCTCCAGTCCCCTTCTAGAGCTTTTCCTGTCTCCATCTTACCTCCCATCTTGCCGTAGGCATGAGTCCTGGAGTTACAGATTTGTCTCTCCACTGTAAGAATCAGAACTCACTCAGATCCTCACAATTCCCAGCGCCCCCCTTTTTTTTGAGACAGCATCTCTCACGGAGCTTGTCAATCTGCTAGAATGTCTGGCCCATGAGCCCCAAGGATCCTCCTTTTCTCCACCATGCCATCCGTGGAATTAGAGGGGTATACTGCTCCTGGGTCTTATATGTGTACTGGGGACCAATTCACATCCTTTGCTTGTGCAGCAAGCATTTACCAAATGAGCCATCTCCCCAGTCCTTCTTCTTTGTGTTAGAGGTCTGATGGCTGAGGTGTTCTTGGGATCGATTGTGTATTTATTGAGTGCATGCTTATGGAAGGTGTCTTTCACTCCATGAGACACACATAAGTACCCTCCCTCCCAGGGTGATAGAGAAATTCAAATAAATTAATAAGAGCATGTTTGTGTGAAGGCTATTTTATTGGCTGTGACAGAAACAGACTGAGCACATCTTTGGCTGCCATCGTTCACCATGGAGGTGCATCTTTTCAGTTTCACCTTTGCAGTCCTTAGGCGTGCGAGGCCCAGGAGTCTGGCTTGGGTTTCCTTCACAGCTTTCCGTCTCAGAAGCCAAGGTGACTGGTGTGGTGACAGAGCTATTCATTCCATTCCCTGTGGACACACAAAGTTAGAACTTCTCTCCAATTTGGGTAAAAAGGGGGAGCCAAGACTAGTTTTGCCTTTTGAGTCAGGCAGACATCAAATGACTTGAATTTTCATTCTCTCTGATTTCTTTTGCAAAGTGCCCTTGCATGTCAGGTGTGGGCAGCCAAGCCACGGGAGGACTCCGTCCTGCCGAGCAGGCAGGGTGGCACAGTGACAGCACATGTACCTTTCCTTTTCCTCTAGTTTTCATAAATGCCCAGGTGCATAAGCAAATGTCCCAGGACTACCCGCGGCTCACTTGAGGTCATCATCATCTCTAGCTTTTCTATTCTGAGATCTTTATCTTTTCCCCTAAATTAAATTATCTGGCCTTCTCAAGAAAGACACTAATTCTCCAAACAGAGATACAAAAAGAGGCCTCATGGATGAAAATTACCGACAACTCTTTTGTTTTGTTTTGTTGTTGTTGTTTTGAGACAGGATCTTACTGTGTTGACTGGGCTGGCCAGGAAATTGCTTTATGTAGACTAGGTTGGCCTCCAACTCACAGGGATCTGCCCCTGTTTCCCAAATGCTGAGATTAAAGGTGTGCACCATCACTCCCAAAGATAACTCTTTCTTTCTTGGCCTCGTTCCCAATATTGGAATTGCAATGTTGGTTATGGTCTTTAGTTATCTGGACCCACAAATGAGATCGTCTGTAGTCATTATTGGTACTGAACAGAGAGTAGCACACACTTTATTCCTCAGAGTGGTTCCAGTGGTAGAGGTGGGAGCAGACTGACTTCTAATTAATGCTAATTCCAGAGGTCAATTTAGGTCATTGCCTTATTGTCCAAAGTTGATTGCCAACTTGCTTTGAAATATTGTGTAAAAGTATTGGCTTGATTGTGGAAAATATCTTAGATAATTTGATTGCTTTAGGGATGGATAATTAATGTTCCATGAAGTCACATACCTGGATGAAATTTTTAAAAATTCACCATTATTCTTTCTTGAGAATATGTATTAAATTATTTTTAAATTTATTTATTTTGTTTTATGTATGTAAGCGTTTTGCCTGTATGAATGTATGTGCCCCATGTGAGTGCCTGGTACCGGAGGAGGTCAGAAGAGGGCATTAGATTTCCTAGAAATGGAATTGCAGATGATTGCGAACTACCATGTGGGTGCTGGGAACCAAACCAGGGCTCTCTGCAAGAGCAGCGAGTGCTTTTAACTGCTGAGCCATCTCTCCAGACCCCTCTTTTTTTAATTTTTTATTTTTAAAAGACCAGAAACCAGTTTAAGTTAAAAGAAATTAAGGAAACATTTTGAGAAAATATTTATAGAAAATAAGATCAATGAAGATGGCTACTTTTGCTATGTAGAGAGCTTTGTATTCATGAGGAAACCATTACAAATAGATGAGGAAAATAGAGAAAGGGTATGTATGCACAAACATTCCACAAAGGAGAGCTGGTAGCCAGGCACAGCCATACAGGTCTGTCCTCCCAATGCTTGGAAGGCAGAAGCAGAAAAATTAGGAAGGAGTTCAGGGTCTCATCTGCTGCAGAGTCTATCAGAAGCCAGTTTGGGCTACATGCTTTGGAGGGTGGTGGGGAAGAAGTATTCTGTTAATAAAGATGGTAAATTGCATATGCTAATTGAAGGAGCTCATTCTGATGAGATTAGCATGGGCTACAGACTGTTCTAGGGTATGGGAGAATCATCTATGTATATATAATTATAAATATATAGTATCACTCAGGACTGTACATACAGATAGATTGTTGTTGTTGTTGTTTGTTTTTGCAGGGCCTGGAGTGATAGTTCAGCTGGTCTGAAAAGCGTGGGGCCTGAGTTTGAGCCCCTGGAGTGCCTATAAAGAAGCCAAGCTTGGTGACACATATATGATCTAGTGCTGGGGAAGTGGGGACAGGTGGATTCCAGGAGTGTGGTGTCTGGCTACTTGGTGAGTCCAAGGCCAATGAGAGAGTCTGTTTGTTCTGTGTGGGTATGTGTGCGTGCACACACACAAAATAAAATGGAAAACTGCTTCAATATTTAATGTTCAACTCAGGGAGTCATGCAGGCTAGGCAAGGGCTGTGTCCTTGAGCAACCCCACCTCCACAGCAGGATTGTACGCATTTTTTAAGATCTTAAGTGGGAAATGAGAGGAAGTTCCATTTGTTTAAATAAATCTTGCACAGTGACTTGAATGGGCTCAGGCATGGTGGTACACACCTGACATCCCAGCCTGGTGGGGCCTTGTGATGCCAGCATTAAACTAATGACTCTGGTTTAACCCTTAGGACACAAAACTTGGGTGCTTCAACCTGGGTCTGAGCAAAAAGCATCTTTCCTGTGGGCTAGCTTTCACGGAACCAGAAAATACTACATGCCACGTTAGGCAGCCCACAATCGCCAGTAACTCCAGCTCCAGGGGACCAGACACTTTCTTCTGGCCTCCTGTGTGTACGTGACACATGCATATAAATAAAAAGCAATCTCTTTTAGAAAAAAATGCTCTGGGAAAAATGGAAGTAAAGTTCTTATTAATTGATAATGTATGTACAGAGAATTATGTTGATAATAAATGAACAGCTTGTGAAGTTTTACAAAGTGAACATGACCCAGTAAGTACCTAAGATCAAGGTATAAAACATGAGCAGTCTCCTAGAAGCCTTCTTTTGCCCATTCCAGTCATTATTCTATAGCAATCAACAGATCAAGCAGGCAGAAAATCAGTAAGAATATACAGACACTATAGTAAGAATATACAGGCACTATAGTAAGAATATACAGGCACTATAGTAAGAATATACAGGCACTATAGTAAGAATATACAGGCATATAGTAAAAAATATACAGGCACTATAGTAAGAATATACAGGCACTATAGTAAGAATATACAGGCAATATGGTAAGAATGTATAGGCACTATGGTAAGAATGTATAGGCACTATGGTAAGAATATACAGACACCATAGTAAGAATATAGACAGCATCAATCTTGTGATCCGATAGTGACACACATTATTTCATTTAACAGCAGTGACTATATGCCTTGGTCACCAAGGAAAATCATGTTCTGGACCAAAAAACTACTTGAAGAAGCAGAAAAAATCATATGTAGCATGTTATCATGTTTTTAGATCACAGTGGAATTAAACTGTATGCCTCAAACAAAAAGATAGCTATAAAATTCTGAAATATTGAACACACCACTAAATAACATATGAATCATAGAAATTGTGAGGAATCAGAAGGCATAATATTTTATCTTTTGTGTTTAGGTTTGCAATTTATTGTGAATAGATTTTATGTATGCTATGAGTCAGGGATCAGGATCATGGAAGACTGAGGAAACAGGAATCAACAGAGCAGTTTAACTGTGAAAGAGTTTTTCTCCTTTGGGCTGTCCGGTTGTCAGTGAGTTACAGGACAGTACTATGGCCTTTGGTCTCACTCATTAATTCACTCAGCAAAGATTGTTTGAGTACTTTAAAAATGTTGCATTTTATTATTATTTTTAAATGATGAGTATCTGTGTGTGGGGGGGTGGGTTTGTGCAGGTGAGTACCATATCCGTGGGGGCCAGAGGAGGCCAGTGGATCCTCTGGAGTTGGAGTTACAGGCAGTTGTGGGCCACACGATGTGGGTGCTGGGAATTTTACTCTGGTCCTCTGGAAAATGAGAATATATTCTTAACTGCTGAGCTATCTCTCTAGCTCATTGTTTGATTACTCATTGTGTATTTTATTTTGGAGTTTTATTTGGTGAACAAGATAGACTCATGGAGTTGATAATCTAAAAATCATAGGTAAGACACCTAAACAATTCATTGCAATATAATGCTTTGTTGTTGTTGTTTTGTATTTTTTGTTTGTTTGGTTTTTTGTTTTTTCAAGACAAGGTTTCTTTGTGCAGCCCTGACTGCCCTGGAACTAGCTCTGTATACTAGGTTGGCCTCAAACTCACAGAGATCCGCCTGCCTCTGACTCCCAAGTGCTGAGATTAAAGGTGTGCGCCACCACCGCCCGGCACAATAGGATGTTTTATATGTATGACTTTAAACTTGCTGTACTAAATTAATTAAATATAGTATGTGAGGCTAAGTTATAAACAACAGAACTAACAGGTGATGAGGGTGGGGAAACTAGTCTTAGAAGGTACCTAAGGCACATTATAAACATTATGCTGTTGAGTGAAAAAGCTTATCTAGCAAAAGAGAGTATCCAGGAATTGACACCAATGTGTAGGTAGTATATAGGAAAGGGAGCTTTAAAATAAGCACCATGGAAGATAGCTTTTTTGATGAGTGAATGAATGAATAGATGGCTCTATGGCAACTGGCAGATTTTGTAAAAAAAAAAAAAAAACAAAAACAAACAAAAACAAAAAAAACTGATAGATTAATTTATTCTATATGCGTGTATACACGTTCATGTCTTTGTGCGTGTACACGTGTGTCTGAATGTATATTCACATTTGTGCATTTGCAAGCGGAAACCAGAGCTTGACATCAGGATTCTTCCTCAGTCATTCTCATTTTTTTTTGAGATAGGATCTCTCCTGAACCTGGAATTCCCTGATTAGCTAGACTGTCTTGCCAGGGAGCCCCAGGAATCCCTCCTTCCTGTCTCTGCCTCCACAGCGTTAGGATTATAGGCATGCACCACTGCACCCAACTTTTGCATGGGTGCTGGTCTTCATGTTTGCATAGCAAACACTTTACTGACAGTCATTTCCCCAACCCCTACATGTATATTCATGTGCAATAAACCTTTCTTTCTTTCTTTCTTTCTTTCTTTCTTTCTTTCTTTCTTTCTTTCTTTCTTTCTTTCTTTCTTTCCTTTAAGGCAGGGTTTCTCTGTGCAGCCCTGGCTCTCCTGGAAATTTCTCTAGTCTAGACCAGACTGACCTCACTCAAAGATCCACATGTCTCTGCCTTCCAATTGCTAAGATTAGTGTGGGCCACCAAGCCTGGTTTCATGTGCAAGTATGTATATATTCATGTGTATGTATGTGTGTGTGTGTGCATATGGAAGTCAGAGGTCAAACTGAGATATTTTTCCTCAGGTGCCACCCATATTCCTGAGGCCTGGGCTCACCAACTAAAGTAGACTGGTTGGCCAGAAAGCCCCATGGATCCTCTTGTCTCTGCCTCCCCAACAATAGAATTTACAGTGTGTGGTTTTTGGTTTTGTTTTGTTTCATTCCATATGAGTGCTGAGGATTGAACTCAGGTCCTCATGCTTTCTGGCAAGCAGTTTAGAGACTAAACTATCTCCTCAGCCCCTAAATTTATTATTTATGTTAAAGAAATTCTAAATAAACCCATTGTTTAAAAGTGCAAATTAAAGCTAGGCAGTGGTAGCACACACCTTTAATCCTGGTACTCAGGAGGCAGAGGCAGATGGATCTCTGTGAGTTCAAGGCCAGCCTGGTCTACAGAGCAAGTTCCATCCAGGACAACCAAGGCTACATGTAGTATGATGCCGCTTGTTTGTTCCTGGCCACTTAGACCCAAAATAATCAGTCAGAAACTATATTATTTAAACTACCACTTGGCCAATCACTTAAGCACATTGCTAGCTAGCTCTTACATCTAGAATTAACCCATTTCCATTATTTTATATTTTATCACAAGGCTTGTGGCCTACTGGCAAGGTTCCAGCTGGCAGCTCTGTATAAACCCTCCAAGGCTTGAGGAACAAAGAGGAAGGAGAAAGTGGGGTATAAGGAATGGAAGGAGAGTGACAGGAATGAGGGAGAGTGTCGTGTAACTAGTCCTCAGAGTCGAAGCACTCCCTCCTGGAGGTGGGAGGGAGACTCCTGGGAGCTAAGGAAGCTTACAACGCTCAGCAAGCTCATGGAAGCTGCTAGAGTCATGAGGCCCCTCCTCAAGGGTATAAAAAGCAATCCATAACTGCTGAGAAGGGGAGACCTGTTGGCTGAACTGCCTGTAAGTTGGGAAGGGAGCTCAAGAGATGCAGCTTTTGGGGTAGGCCTTTTGGTGATGTAGATGCCTTCAAACCAACCCCTCCCCTGTGTTCCTATAAGTAATCCCAATAAATTTACTGATTCAATAAGCTAGACTTGGCAAGGGCGGGGGTCACTTCTTTGGTCTCTTGTCTCTTTTCTGTCCTCTCTGGACTGAACAGCCATTTGTTCACATTGTTCCAGGAAAAGTCACACTGTACACCAATTTCCTTAATAAGTGAAAACCCTTAAAATTTGCCAGGCGTTGGTGGCACACACCTTTAATCCCAGCCCTCTGGAGGCAGAGGCAGGTGGATCTCTGTGAGTTCGAGGCTAGCCTGGTCTACAAAGCTAGTTACAGGACAGTCAGGTCTATGCAGAGAAACATTGTCTCAAAAATCAAAAAACCAAACCAAAACAAAAAACAAAAATAAAAATACACAAACAAACAAACAAAAAATCAACAACAAAAAACTTTATATGGAAAAACAAAAAGCCCAGGATAGCCAAAACAATCCTATACAATAAAGGAATTGCCGGAGGCATTACCATCCCTGACTTCAAACTCTATTACAGAGCTACAGTAATGAAAACAGCTTGGTATTGGCATAAAAACAGAGATGTTGACCAATGGAATCGAATCGAAGACCCGGATATTAATCCACAAACAT
>PVIU01024844.1:0-24788 GCA_004026605.1 Ondatra zibethicus
AATGTGTGCAGTTATCTTTTTGCCACGATTGAAAGCAGACAATATATTCTGATTGGTATCTATTTCTTTAAAGTCAAGAATTTTTTGTATCATTTCAAAGAAGAAAGGACATTGTAGTTCCTGCAAGGAACAGGCTACATCCCTAAAGCCTAGACTGCTTAAGGAAATCTAGGGTTTCAGAGTTTTTGACTTCAAAAATTGCCAGCTTGACATTCTACTTTAAACAGAGTTTTCTCTCTCGTCTGACCCTCTACTGTGCTTCCAAATAGAAATCTCTTCATATTTTGTTACAGAGATCTTCTACTCTACCCTACTCTCAAGTAGTGATTAATTACAATCTTTTCATGAAGTTTTTGAGCATGGCATGAATGGAAAGCAGAAGAAACTGATTCCATTATTCTTAGAATTATTTCTTTTCCCTGAATTCCTCCAAAACCTGAGAGACTGTGCTCATGGTGTTTTACTTTCCACTGATGTCCCTTCTCTCCACAGGTGAAGTTTTTCCATAAAGATCACTGTAGCATTCAAGGATCAACATTGTTTCCACTGGGACCTTTAGCTTTCCTTAGAGTGTCAAGCAATTACTTAGGTGGCTGATGGGCAATGCATCATTAAAATACATTTCAAAATCAAATTCTTTAGACCACACAGTAGGAATACTTGGGAAATTTTATATTTTGATAATAGCATGCAGTGAGAAAACGCATTAAGAATTGTCCCAAGTGTACCTAATGTAAGAGTACTTAATGTAGGATTGCTTGCCTAGCATGAAAACATCCTGGAGTTGATTGGTTCAAAAACTGGGAGGAAAATGCCAAAACAACTACCCCTAAAACACACAAAAAAACAGCAACAATGAAAGATATAAACAAACAAAACTAAAGTTCCCCAAGTATCAACTGTTGGTTGCATGTGAACAGATGTTTCTTAAGCAATGATTAGACAGTGGGAAGTATTAAATTGTGATGTATTAGTACAAAGGCTCCAGGTAGTCAGGTCGGAAGTCCTGAGTTGAGGACCTGGCAAAGCCATTGCACAATTTTTCAACAAGGAGTACTCTAAGTCACTAGATGCTCAGATATAAGAAGGCTCAGTCTTGCAATAGATAGATCTTTTAGGTGAACACAACTGATTGAGAGGTCAAATAAATTATATTCTTTCTGACATTTGAAGGAGCTAGTTTTCTTTAAAATGTATTCACATTAATTTTATAGGCTATTTATAAAAAATTCAAACTTATAGAAACTATAATAACTTACCCAGGAAAAATGAAAGTAAAATGCATGTGATTTAAACAAATAAAAGTTAAGTCATTTAACTATGGGTGTTTCAAATTTATAAAATGATGTGAATTAGCAAATGCATTATTGGATATGCAAAACTGTTTCTTAAATATATCTAAATTATATAACTTCTAAGATTTGCTATTATGTCTTTCCATATGTGTGTAGGACCCTTACTTTAGTCAGATTTTTATTTCAACAAACCAGTATTAGCTACCTAAATACTCAATAAAGACACAATAAATCAATCTTAAGTAAGACAAATCTCTTAGTGATATGACCAGTGTCAGTTTTCTGCAAGGCTACCCATACATATCATAATAATTACTTAAGGGAATTTATTTTTACTCTTAACCTTGGCCGTTTACCATTTATAACTGAAGTAATTTTCTTGAAACATTTCACTTGATTAAAGATGTCAGACCCTTACAGATTAAATTCATTCCATGAAATAAGAATCTGATGTCTGATGTGCGCTATCCTCCTTCACTCTAGGAACTAGTCCATCAAGAGGATTTATAGTATGAGAAGACTCTAACCAGCATTAGACAAACAGGAAGGGAATTTTCGAAAGCACTCTGAACTTCCCATACATTTCAGTTTTTGTAGTTTAAAGAAAGAGCTACTTGTCTACTTTCATCTTCCATACCTTTTCTGAGTTCCTATGGCACATGCATGCTATGGGACATGCAAGTGTTCAAGACAGAGTAGGAATCCCAAACTAACAGTGATGGATCTAACATTTGTCAAGTATATGTTTTGACAGGAGTTATTTTAGAAGAAACTTCAAGAAAGGCAACTAATGTCATCTTCACAAAAACTTTGTCCTTTATTATCTCAAAAAATAAGTTCATAAGGATTAATATTTCATAACTGCACCTGCATTAGGGTCACTATAATAACCACATTTATCTAAATTTTTATACCTTATATTTTGATGCCAAATTTTACATATCTTCAGATATACTTACTATTATAAAAGCTACCTAATTTACAAACACCCTGCAATTTATAAGTCAAGAAAATGAGTTAGATGAGAAAACACTAAAATTAAAATTGCTAAAATTTCTGTAGAAAATATAAGTAAGAAGGAAAAATAAAAGCATCTTGAAAAAAATAATAGTAAAAGATTTTTAAAAAATGATATGTGAAGCAAATTAGGAGAATAAAATATGAGAAGGAAATAGTATGTATAAACTTTTAAGATTTCAGAGTAAATTTCATGTAAACTACATATAGCTATGCTAGAGGTGGAAATATAATATTATAGAACATTTGAGAGATGAAATGAGCTAAATCATTACTATCCCCACGTATAGTATAGGAAATCAATCACATTGTCTTTTATAGAATATGTGCTTTGTTTTCAGAAATAACATACTAGCTTCTTTCTGCATGAGAGAAGTTAATGTGGCAAATGTAATGACGAGAAGATTAATAAGAATGGGAAGATGATTCTGTGGTAGTTGATACAAACTTGTATAAGACAATTGAGACAAGATTTTGTCAAAAGGCATGGAGAGAAGGCATGAATGAATGAGCTATTTGTATGACTAGATGTGGTGCTCCAGAAAGGGAGTAAGTCAAGGGTTACTTGCAGATGATCTGGTTTTCAGCTTTGGGTGAATTATGTGTGTGAAATGAGAACTGTGTTTGGCCATTGGGTAGGATGTGCAAAAGTTGAGTTAGTTCAATGTGGATCATGTTGAATGTCAGGAAACTACCACTCCTTCAGTCACAAAGTATCTGACCTGGAGACTCGGGGGTAAGCAACAGCTCTCTATTTGGACTAAAACAAGTTGAAGAGGGGGGAATTCATTCCTGGTACTGTTAACCAACTATCCTTGGTTGAAGAGACCATAGACCTGAAAGATGAATCTTCAATTGCCATTTTTTCCTGTTTTGTTCTGTGACACACTGAATCTAACCAGGGACATTTGTGGCCATGGGTTTGGTGCCATCCATTAGAAGCCAGCTGGCTCACCAGTGGGAGTATAAACAAAGCCAATGGCTTCTCCTTTATGATAACTCATCAATAGCCAAAGGTTCAGCTGTACGGAACCCTCTCTGATCCATAAGTGGTTGTTGACAGGACAGTCTTGTATAGACATGTCACAACTAAATGGCTGCATTGAGTTCATGGCTGCAGTGATTGGGTTGTGCCCAGAAGAAGGCCTTTCATATGTTTTTCCTCTAAATTCCTGCTCTTCATAGTCTGTGCACTCCTTACACACACTGCTGCTGTGGCTTCCAGAGAGTGGTATGAATATCCTCTTTAGGAATGGCCCTCAACCATCACTTTGTCTTAGTATCTTGAGCAGCCATGAGTTCCTGTATCCATTCAGTCACTGCAAAGAGGGGCTTTTTCGATTGAGGCTGAGAGTGTAAACATTGGTATTTAGAAGGCAGCTTGATGCAATATACACTTATTTAATGAGTTAACGCCAGTGACATGAAACAGTTAACCTGACTTCCAACCTGTATCGAACAAATCTATGCATTATGAGGATCAATTATTATTTAGAGTTGAAGTTCTAGAGTGTAGTTGCTAGTTAAGGAGTCAATTAATCTGAAAAATAATCACAGCAGAAGTGTGTTTTCCACAGGGGTTTATTCCACCATTTGGTCCAATTTTTCTGTCTTTTAATCTTTGAATTAAACCAAATGAATCCAAAAACCCAGATGGCAAAGATACAATGAGTACCCTATTGGATGGCATCTTTCCCTCCGGGAAGTTCCAGACACCTTAGCAATCTTATGCAGAAAATACACAAACAGGTTTTATGTTTTTGTTTTGTTGAGGGGGATGCAAAAAGCTACTCAATATACTAGAAGACAGTAAATTAGTAAAGTACATTATTTTACCAGTTTATAGACAAGATTTGAATAAGTGTAGCATAAATGATCATAACAATAGATAATGCTAAACTACAAATATGTGCCTGTCAGTTAACGCAATCTGAGTAAAATACCCTGAAGCCTTCAAAAGACAAAAAAACAAAACAATTGAGTCTTCTTTAGACATATCAGTCATTAAAAACAGAACACTTTATTATGAGTGAGAAATCAGAAACAATGAATTTTTAGCATTTTCTGTAGAAACCAACTCAAAGTCATGTTTACTTTAATAAACAAAAGAGAATTTTCTACAATTGGTGAGAAGAAATATACTTGTTCCTTCATGGTGATTTTTGAATAGCAATTAATTTTATCTGGTAACTCATAAAAGAAAACAGACAAAATGAATACTCATAGACATTATTTCTCAAAGCAAGACAGTAACAGGAGTAGGGGTAGCTAAAAAATTTAGGGTCACTCTTGTGTGAAATTTTGCTGTTAGTCATCTACTAGCACAAGCTAGAATACATTGCATTTTTGTGATGATTTTAAAAACACATGTATCTACATGTTTTACAGATCCCTTATGATATTGTTCTATATACCATTCCAGGGAAAGAATTTTTCAAATTTCATATGGCCTGGAGTAATAACCCTTGTATATTTCCTTCAAATTCTCTTCATTTCATTTCTATTTTTCATTAGCTCTTTGAGAATTTCATACAATACAATGTGTTTTTTTATCATTTTTACCCCTTTCCCCAACTCCTGCCAGAACCACCTCTCTTTCTATACACCCATCTTCCTCTCTCTCTCTCTGTCTCTCTGTCTCTGTCTCTCTCTCTCTCTCAGAAACTCAAAGACTCTAATTTGTGCTTCTCTTATATTCTTGTATATTTGAGCTTCTACTGGAGCATGGTCATTCTAACAGGACATACACTCTTAGAGAAAACTGACTATATCCTCCCACAAGTCAATTGCTAATAGCTCCTCAGCTAGTGGTGCAACTTAGTGACTACCTCCCCTTTCCATGCTAGGATATTATCTGGCTTGAACTCTCACAGGACTTGTGCATACTATCACAGCCATTGTGAGCTCATATGTGTCATTGTGAGTCCTGCTGTGTCTGTAAGTAGTGTTTCCTTGTAGCCATCCATAACTTCTGTTCTTATAATCTTTCTGCCCTTGATGTGGGATTCCCCTCTGTGTGCTGTGAATACCACCACTTAATAAGGAAACTGTCTCGAGCCTATAGCAGAGAAGAATAGAGCTAGGTGGGGAAAACTAAATTGAATGCTGGGAGAAAGGAGGCAGAGTTAGAGAGAAGCCATGGAGCTGCTGCCGGAGACAGACATGCTGAAACTTTGCTGGTAGGTCACAACCTCGTGCTGATGCACAGATTAATGGAGATGGGTTAAATTAAGATGTAAGAGTTAGTAAATAAGAAGTTAGAGCTAATAGTCCAAGCAGTGATTTAAATAATATGGTTTCTCTGTGATTATTTTGGTAGTCTGGGCAGCCAGGAAACAAACAAGTGGTCTCCCTACAACATGCCCTATCTTTTACAATGATCCGGAGTATTGGGAGGATGGAATGTAGTATAGAAATTCAATTTAGGAATGAGCATTCAGAAGCTTCTTTTCTTCGATACCTTGACTAGTTGTGGATCTCTGTGTTAATCCTCATCTACTATGCATAGAATCTTCACTGATGATGCTGGAAAAATCCTCTAATCTGTGAATGTAATGAGAAGTTGCTGGAAGCTGATTTAATACTATGTCATTGAGCAGAATGAGAGTAGTAGGTTCATCTCTAGAACCCATGATCTGTCTAGCTACAGGTACTCTTCCCAAGTATTTGTGAGAGATTTGAGTTTTAGCTTGTGGAAGAGACCTTGATCCAATTAGAAAGTAGTTGGTTACTTTATAATGTTCATGCCACTATTGCACCAATGGGACATGCCTTTACAGGACGCTCATTGCAGTAACTCTCAGAGTTCACAGCAAGGTAAGAAGACAGATTATTTTGCATAATGCTGCAAGGTCCTATCCATACTGTCAAAGGATGAAATTTCCAGGTGAGTACTTGATTTCTCCAGTTCCTATGTTTTCTTCAGTAACAGTTTATTTCTGCTAAGTTTTAGAAGGTAACTAATAGCATTTATAATATTTATTATCATTATAGAACAGCACCACATTCGTGGTTTTTGAATATGTACATTTTTGACAGGACATTTTTTAAAGTGGAAAATTGGTGTGTAAATCATTGTAACTGATTTTGCTAGGTTGTTTTTCCAAATAAACATGTACCTCAGCAAAGTACATGAACAGCATTTTTTCTGCATCTCAGTCACATTTTTTCTGTTCTGAATTTTTATGTGCTTGATTGCATAAGGTGATAGCTCACTGCTATTTTATATTGCACTTTCCTGGTTATTGTGAACTTGAGTAGCTTTTGATTTCATAAATGGCCTTCTATAAACTTTTGTTTTCTAATTCCTTATAAATATCCTTTGTTTCTTTTTCACCTGGATTAATTATCCTTTTTTTAAAAAAATCAGCAGAATACTGTTATTCAAGGCTTTTTCATTTTTATTTAATAGATTTTCTCATGATCAAAATAATAGACAGTCTCTATTTGTATTGCTTGACTCATGAAGTAAGGCTAGTTTTTCCCCACACTGAAAATGAAGGTTTACTACATATAAAATTGAATTTTGAATGTGATTTGATTGACTAATAAGTTAGATTTTGTTTTATTTCTTTGTTTCTGATGAGTGAATAGACTCAGTAGCCCTATCTAATAGTTAGTTCATTCTTTGACAGGGAATTGAACCCATCTTTTATTGTATATTAAGGTTTCCCACATAATAGGAGCTCCTTCTGGTTTATTTTCTGTGTTATATGAATTTGTCTCTTCCTATGTAAAATGCAATGTGACAGAGAAGATTTTTAGCTTATAAGTTCTGCTAAGACAGCTTCTTGGATCCTAGTTCATTGGTGCTGTTCAATTTCACACATTGCTGGTTATTCTCTGGTTCCTGTATTAGAGTTAATGTCTAGAGTATTTTATTTTATTCAAACTAAAAATCACATGCACAAACACAAAACTTTTAAAATTCCTCCTTGAGACTGTATTACATTTATGCTTATTTGGATATGTGCAGTGATAAATATTGATTACTTTATCTCAAGTTCACAGAGACTGGGACAACATTCAGGGAGTCTGTTTGGATTTAACATAGGTCCTCAGCATATATGTTATGGCTGTGTAGCTTATGAGTTGATGTTCTTGTGTGACTCCTAACCGTGGGAGCAGGGCAGGGGCAGGCAATCTTTGACTACTTTGTCTGCTTTTGGGATCCTTTTCCTCGTACTGGGTTGCCTTGTCCAGATATGAGGTATGTGCTTAGTCATATTGCAAACTGTAATGCTATATTTGTTTGATGTTCCTGGGAAGCCTGGTCTTTTCTAAAGGGAAAAGGAAGAGGAGTAGATATGGGAGGTAGTATGGATGGGCTAGGAGGACTGGAGGGAGGGTAGTTACTTTCAGGATATAATATATGAGAGAAGAATAAATAAATAAACAAATAATTTTATGAAGTATATTTTCACCTGGCTTGGCTGCAGGATATTATCTCACCATTTACGTTTTACTTTTCCACTGCCATTAAGAGCAGCATGTGTTATCTCTTAATTTTACAATCTCTTCTGTCTTTAAAAATCAGAGATTAACTTAAGGTTATGTCTCTTTATTATAAATCTGTCAAATATTTGCTCTTTTCCTACATCACTAGAATTGTAAGAGGATTGCCACTTTCGGATGCCCTTTTTATTAGGACTTTATTTTTAAACACTTATATATGTATATATCACAAATATGTGAGTACTGAAACAGAAGAGTGTGGTGGAATCCCTGGAGCCTGAGTTCCATGTGATTGAGAGCTCCATGGCACAAGCTATTGGAATCAGACTTGGGTCCTCTGTAAGAAAAGCAAATGCTTCTAAATGTTGGCCCATTTGTCCTGAATTTTAACATGCCGGGATTTGTGTTTTCTTATTTTTCCATTTGCTTCTGTTGTCTGTTACTAGATACTTTGTGTTCAGTTATAAATATTGATGATGAACATTGATTTCTATTTCATTATTAGTAACAAAAGCTGCATATTATCCATTGAATTCAGCATTTACTTGTAGACAGCTTAAACTGTACACTGTAAAGATGCCTTCAAGGTAACCACTAGTCCACTGCCGATGTCCCTTCAACACAGAGGTAATCAATGTCTGTTTTGAATATCAAATTAAAATATAGCTAGTCATCACTTGGTTATTATACAGTATGTTATGTTTGGAACTTGTGTTCTACAAATTTAAGGTTTGACCCTAAAAATATGAATAATATACTCAAGAAGAGATATTTTTTTTCCAATGTCATTCACTTTGATTCTCCCTTTTCTCTTCATGTCAATGAAAAACATTGAAATCACCCTGATGGCAAGTTCTGATCCTCACTTTTGCTCCTTGCCTCTGACAGGAAACCTTTGGGGAAGTATACATATATATTCCCTTTCTTTACATTCAATGTCAACCTAGGTTTTCTGTTTTCTTCTTCTTCTTCTTCTTCTTCTTCTTCTTCTTCTTCTTCTTCTTCTTCTTCTTCTTCTTCTTCTTCTCCTTCTCCTTCTCCTTCTCCTTCTCCTTCTCCTTCTCCTTCTCCTTCTTCTCCTTCTTCTTTTCCTTCTTCCTCTTCCTCCGCCTCCTCCTCCTTTTTCTTCTATATTTCTTATGGAAGTTCACACCCTTCCAATTTGTATTTAGATCCCTATTGAACACATTCTATCCACCAACTCCCAGAGATTTAATCACAGTTCTCTGAAACCTTCCTCCCCAACAATGGACCTGCCATCTTGAGGTCCCTATTTTCCTTTCCTTTCAGTCTTTTTTAGGTTTTGTCCTCTGCTTATGTAATGAGTGATGCATCCACTGAAATTCTACATACCAGTGGAGATTTGTTTTCTTTTATCAGTAGCATCATCACTGGCCATAGGATTCCTATTTACAAAGTGGTCTCAATCTTCTATCTTTGGTGTTAAAAATTAGGAATTTGGATATAAATATATTCCCTCTTTGCTATTTTTTACTATATGATTTCATTTTCCTCTTAATTTTGAAATTATTACTGTATTGTTCTATGTGATTATCTTTACTCTCATTTAGTTTTAATTTAATCCCTTCAGGAATTTTACAAAGCTTGGTACAAATTAAACTTATGGATTTCAGTCCCCAGGAGCTTGAATGTGCACATGTGGATAATATATGTTCATGCCCTGAAGGGCCTATACCCAGCACACTAATTCTCTTAAATATTCAACTTCGATTTTAATTTTGTTTGTACTTAATTACATGTGGCAAACATCCTGTTTCACTAGACATATGTTACTCAACATGTTTTCTTTTGTTTCGTTTTTTTTTTTTTTTTTGGCCACAGGATACATGAGGCTCTGTAATGCCATTCTTTAATAAAAAATTTAGACAGTCTCCTAAGTGTGGGAATAGTAAGTTTCCCCGTCTGAGAGCCAGGGGAATATCCGCAGACAAGCCTGATATTTCTTATAGGAAAAATGTCCCTATACTCTTTGCTATTGTTGTATTGTTCACTCCCAGAGGCAGAGAAAACCAGTGCAGCCCAGACCTGCTTATTCTCTGTCAGGAGCCCTTTTGTGTTTCTCCTGGAGAAGGAAAATACACACAACAGGTCTGCTACTCAGACAGTCTTAACCCTAAAAGAATGCTTGTAAGTACTGAGGGGTCTTAAATTGAATACTGATCAGTTTATGTTTATATTTTCTATAAGAGGCTGCTTTCCCAAATACAGAAATATAAACAGGTCTCTCTTTCATAGTGTACATCAGCAATATACTCCAAATTCTTAATTTGCCTTGTTCATATGTCTCATAAGACATATTTTTGACATGTCCCCAGCAATATACCTGCCATATTTAATAACAAAGCATTATATTTGTCTTTTATATAAATTACATACATAGGCATTCATAAATACAGACATATATTACATCCCTACACTTCAAGAAACAAAAATACAACAAAACTGAAGAAGGATTTAACTTTTTAAATGACCCTTTTTAAAAGTTGTGTGTGTGTTGTTGACTATGTGTCTGTGTCTGCAGTGAACGAAAGAGTCCACTGACACTAAAGAAGGCATCAAGTCCCTGGAACTGGAGTTTTAGGAGGCTGTGAGCCAACTTGTGTGTGTGTTCTGAACCAAATTCATGTCTTCTAGAAGGGCAGCAAGCACACTTAATTACTGACATACCTCTCCAGACTCCTTTTCAATTATTTATTAAAATATACTGATCAACTTCTCCATCTTTTCTACCATAATTTTAACTGTTCTTAGATTCTGTTCAGAAAAATCATGGTACTCTTTACGAAGTCACAACTACTACCCTGTGTTATTCTCCATGTCTACACTGAGAGAGTACAACAATCAGAGTGAAAGAGAAAGAAAAAACTGTGCTTCTCATTGAGGTAAGGAAAAAAATACAAGTTGTGAGGACATTTTATGATTGAAGTAGAAACCCAGTGCAATGGGAACTCCCTGGAATCTACCAGGGTGACCCTAGTGAATGCTCCTAGAAATAAGGGATACAAAACCTGAACCAGCCATCTCCTTTGTAGTAATAAGGGACACAGAACTTGAACTGGCCATCTTCTGTGTAGTAATAAGGGATACGGAACCTGAATTAGTCATCTTCTGTATAGTGATAAGGGATACAGAACCTGAACTGGTCATCTTCTATATAGTAATAAGGGATGCAGAACTTGAAATGGCCGTCTTCCGTGTCCAGCCGAAGTTTCTAGGGGAGGGATTGGGGCAACAACCCAGTCACAAAACCTTCAACTTACGATTGGTCCAGCCTGCAAGCTGTGCTGAGGTAAAGGTGGCACAGAACTTCTGCTAGTGACCAACCAATGACTGGTCCAGCTTAAGACCCATACCATGAAAGGGAGCCCACTCCTGATACTACCTGGATGGCCAGGAACTGGAGACTAGATAGCCCAGAAACCTAGGATAGAACCAAATATGACTCGCTACAAATACACATTTTTTTTGTGTGTGTGTGTGTGAAAAATGATACCCATTAGAATGAAACCCATTAGAGAACTCATTATGTAAAAAAAATCCAAATTCATTTGAAAGGAAAGAGTCTAACTAATAATGACGCTAAGGGGTTCCTTTATAAAAATCAATTACAGCAGAGTGTTTCCAAAGGTCATTTGATTATAGCACACAGACACTGACCCAAATGAGGTCCAAGGGGGTGGCCTCCATCTGAGCTGGCAGCCATACTTGGCAGCATGATTTACACAGTACTGGTTTTAGAGTCCTCACAGAATCAAGAACAAGGTGGGGTAGGAGAAGGTTATGCCAAGGTTGCTAAAGGCAATGAAACCAAAAGATGTAAGTGAAAGTGAGAGTCTCTGAAAGAGTATTACGAGGCCTATGTGGGAAGCTGTGAATTTGAAACATAAGTTGTCAGGAGATGCCACGATGTTGAAGACACTGGAAGCGTGTAACATTCACTAAGGAAACCTGCATGCAAGGAGTGGAACTGGCTGATAGAGAAGAAGGACTGCCCGATACTTTTGGAGCACTGACAATTCAATCACGATCCCCAGATGGAGGATTTGGATTCGCAAGATTTGTTTCCTTGCTGACTTTTGGTCCTGTTTTGATACTGTCTTTGCGAGGTATGCTCCCATTGCTCCCATTTAAAATAGAAATATTTTACTTTGTACTCTTGAGTATAGGAATGAGACTCTGAACTTACAGTTTTGAACAATGTTAGAGCTGTTAAAGGGCATAGGGACCTTTGGAATTGGACTGGCTGACTGACTGAATTTTGCATTATGAGATGACTGCAAGTTTATGGGGACAAGGGGATGAAATTTATGGATTAAGTGATATATCAGGTGTTGACAAGTTGACTTGTCATGGATAATATTGTCACCTTGAAAGGATTCAGAATCTCCTCTCGCATAATGTATATTTCAACGCAAAACCATGTGTAAGATAGCATGCTTTGATCTGGTGCTACAAATACCAATTTTGCATAAAGGGGTAGGTGAGGAACACTAGACATGTTTAGTGTTTGAGCCCAATGTAGTTACAAGTTTGCAGATAATGAAATAAAAAGAGGTTAAATATTTTTCCTCAGAAATACCTTTAAAGCACTACTAAAATATGAAAACGATAAACTTAAAAAAATCCAAATCCAGTCCAATGGTTGAATGAATGGATATGTTTCAGGCATGAGACAACATACAATTTTATCTTTTGTTCCTATTTATCATGCAACTGTTCTCATCTAATGCCAGGTGTTCTTCATAATATTCTTTCTAGCCTTCTTTCTCTCGTCACCCAGCTTCAATTTAATCAGTATATAATATACCCTATTCATTTCTTTTTTGATAAAAAAGAGAAGGGTGAAAGAAAATTTGCATTGACTTTGCCCTTATGAAATTTGCATTCCTTTGAAACATATAAGCAGTAAATAATAAATCATGGAAATATTTTGTTAACACTTATCCTTATGATGAATGAAATTACAAAGGCACTGTGTAATATGGGGCAAGAAAGTTGAACAGATGGAACATTTCCCCAAAGGGAAATCTGCATAAGATGAATTTGGTCAGGGTCGTTGGGGAGAATTTCAGGTAAATGAAGTGGAATGCAGAAGCCTTGGAAGGGGTAACCGTTTTATGGATTCTTTGAAATGAAACAAAGGAAGTATGGGTGAAGCAAAGGTGAGGGAGAGGAGATAAAAGAGGAGTGAAGCTTATGAGCCAGGAGGGTCTCAGCCAAAGCAAAGACTTGTGGTGTACGGAAGTAGTGAACCTTCAATTCAATTTAAGTAGGGTTTGCCATAAACTAATGTGACTTTCTGTAATAGTTACAAGCCACAATGCTGAGAGTATATTCAAAGAGAACTAATGAATGTGGGATGGCCAAGTAAGTGCTTTGTAGTTGTCTGGGCATATAGGTGTATGCCAGTGGAAATTGATATTATTTAAATGGATAGATAATAATATTACAGATGCAATGATACTGTCAAGTAAATTTCAAAGGCTCTGGAAGAAATGGCATTCTATTTGTTGTGCACAAATGGCATTGAAAATTGATTTTATAAAATAAACCATCAAATCAATGACACTTTACTATTTAACTGTATGAAATAATGCGGCTTGATTTTCCCTGTCTGCAGTGGCGACTGTGAATACATAATATGCCATGATATATACTCAAGTCCTGATAGTTTAGAGGGCATGGGTGGAGCTACCACACACAGATGGAAAGGTCTGAGGCATCGAAGAGTCTTCAGAAACTGATGTCACTGCACTGTTGCTTCTCAGTCACGGCATTTGTAAAGATGTGACTAATCTGGCAAAATGATGTTTTTTTTCAAAGTGGTTTTGTTTTAGTTTGTACTTATCAAATACAGAGCTTACCATCTGAATTCTATTTTCATAGACTGAGTGTTTACCATCCGTTTTCCCTCTAGTCTCTTAATTCTGAAGTTATGGAGTATTTGTAGACTCCAGCCACTACACATACCCAACATCAATATTGAATAATGAACAACTGATGCAAAGAAGTTGTTGCAATGGTAGATATATTCCAGTGGTACATGGTGAAGCAGCAACAATGTTGAGTTGCCTGGGACACAAGACAACTGTGTTATATTACTACCTGCTGTTTAATATGAGTAAAAGCTCAGGTTGCACTGGCTGCACATGTGGCTTCCCTGTCTTTACAGGTTTAAGGAAAGACTAGGGACTTTCTCAAGGTTCACTACCATTCCAGATTGTTTTCTAATCTTGTTATGTCCTTAGATATTTTATAAAATTCAGCTATGTACATTTCTTCACTTATTTGTTATTTTTGTGTGTTATATAGGTAAAAGGAAGGTAATTTAAATCAGCCAGATTTTATACCAACTGTTTTCATTTAATTAGCACTATTGATAGGAGGAAGCCCGAAGTCATCTTCATTCCTTCTCCCACTGGCCCCTAATCTAGTTGATGAGCTATTTTTTCTCCTGCCTTTGGTTGAAATTTTAGACACATTTCACAGTTTCTCAGTTCCCTGTAGTCAGTCACAAGAACAATCCCACTTCTGTAATTAAAATGTCCACTTCAATAATTAACAAAAAAGACCTGTGAACTTTGCAATTTAGATGGTCTCCATTCACCACAGCTGAGTACTTGTTGAGGCTTGATATGCTGAGCGTCTAAGGGGGAAAGTGCAGCCGTTTGTTACTTCGGACTTTCAGCTTTTCCTCCACTTTCTTTGACACCTCCTTTCTACACTAACTACTCACAGGACACATTCTCTCTGGAACTAAATATATGAGAAATATGAGAGATAAGGACAAACATAATTTCATCCTTTGTAGAAACAATAATAAACATTGACTTGTATACTTAAGCATAACATTGGTGGAGCTGGGGAGATGGCTCAACAGTACGGTTAAGAACACTTGCTGCTCTTGGGGAAAACCTGGGTTCAGTTACCAGCCCCATATAGCAGGTCTCAACTCTCTGTAAATCTATATCTAGGGGGTCTGACTCCCTTTTCTGGCCTCTATGGACATTGCATGCATGTGGTTTTCCTACATACATGCAGGGGAAGCAATCATACATATAAAATAAAATTAAATAAATATTTAAAAATATTGACATTGTTGACTAAAAGTCAAACTCATATATATATATATATATATATATATATATACTTTGTGTTTTATGTTTTTATTTCTTCAATTTTTAAAAACCACTCTGATTAGTTTTTAACATTGAATTTCTTCTTAGCCAACACACATACATTACTTATTATGTTAGTATAAAAAAGTATATTTCTCTGAATATCTTTTTTTTTCTGTTTCCTTAAAGAAAATGCATCTTGCATTTCTTTTAACAAAAATGATGTGTTTTCTGTATCATCCAAGTATTGACATTTTTTGGTCTTAGACAAGACAGTCTCAGTGGCAAATTGAGGAACATAATGATAAAATGGCTCGTAATGATATATTGCTGTGCTCATAAATCAGACTTCATCAGAGATGCTTCTTTTTGCAGTGCATGGTAATTAAAATGGAGATCCAATACTGGACAAAGAGTGGGAGATTATGGAGCACATGGCTCCACGCAAGATGTTTTTATCAAACCCCTCTACTCAAGGTAGCAGTACACTTATAAGCCCAGGGAGACTGTACATATAGAGGCATGATGAGCCCTGCCCAGGTACAAATCAGACAAAAGCCCAGCATTGAAAATGGGAAATAAACACAAAAACCCACCCTAACCGAGAAGTTGCTTTCAACTGACACCTGCTGGGAAAGGGAAACTCAGTTTGCTCCAGAGACTTCCTGCCTTTTACAACCACTCTCCAGGGCAGGCCCCAAGCCCAGAAGCAGGTGATTGACCAACACAAAATAGACACTATGATTTTTGTATGTGTGCTTTGTAATGTTTTTGACTTTTTTGTCTTATTGTTTTTTTTTGTTTTTGTTTGCTTATTTGTTTGTTTTAGTACCTTGACTTTTTCCTTTCTTTTCTCTTCTTAAAGTGAGAGGATGAATATAAAATTTGGCATGTGGGGTACTGTAAGGATCTGAGAGGAGTTTGGGGAGGGGAAATAATATGATCAAAATGGATTGTATGGAAGACGAATAACCATCATCGATGAAAAACTACAACTCTCACCTCAACAGGCATAAGAGATAGCTTATTCTCCAGCCATATATGAACCAATAACCATGGCCTAGAGGTACAAATTTAGTTGCCCACAATTCCATATTCCAATTTAGTAAAAGTTCCATGAATTTCTAATAATAACAGAACAAAGAAAGTTATAAGTCGGGGTTATTTTCTAACACATAAGTGAAAACTTGAGACAGGAGAAATGTTTGCTGTAGGCCTTGGGTCTGTGTGTGAAGCATTCCCACTTAGCCTTTTGGCTGGTAGATGCTAGTGTCTGGCTACCACACCCTAAAATGTTTCTCCTGTTTAGAGGCACAGATGTTAGTTAGGTACGATGGGTGTGTGGGAAAGGAATGGCTCACATGGGAGCTATGAACAGCTGAAGGTAAATTATTATTAGCCTCTGAACCTGCAACATTCCACTTCTCTGCAATCACTGAAATTTTTAATCTGTTAGTCTTGCTGAAGTTGAATGTAAGGTGCCATTCATTTTATAAAGTTTCATTAGTAGCACAGATTTCAAAATAAGGCGCCACCCAGATGAAGTTATCCATATCTCTAAAGTTCAAAGCTTGAAGGACAAAAGAACCTCAGAATGAATCACAATAGAATGAAAACAAAAAACAAGAAACAAAGCTATGAAATTAGAGATGGCTGAATGGATAGGAGCCCCTTCTCATATCAGGTGACTGATAACCTCCTGTAACCCCATCTTCCTGCCTCTATGGATGAATACTTGTATACACACACACACACACACACACACACACACACACACACACCTGTGTATGCACAGACACATGGATAACTTTTTTCTAAAAACAAAACCATGAAGTGCCACAACTCAAAGACAAAAACCTCATCTGAGAATCATTCAAAGACTCTCACCTGAGAATTCTCACGTAGAGAATCCTTCACACCCAAATCCAGCATAAACATGATTGTGCAAAAACCAAATCCAAACAACCAAATGCTTGAGAAACAAATTTGTCTATAGTTACACTGATTACCAAATGCTCCTTATCCTAATAATCAATTTAAGAACCAATCTTCAGGGATCCACACAGGTAAGGAAGGGAATTCTTGTCAAAATATATCAGGTCCTTTAGCTGCATATCTAGTACATCAGGTCCAGCATTCAGCTGCCAATGCCAAGGAGTCTGAACTTTGTGATCACATACATAAAAAATTAGCAGGATGTCCAAAAGTAAAGCTAGACTATACCCCACTGTCGAAACATACCTTGAATACAAATCCTTCATCTTTTTATTTAGCTTCTACCTGTAAGTTTTCTTTCCAGTGAAGATATGGCTTTTGCTCTCTCTCTCTCTCTCTCTCTCTCTCTCTCTCTCTCTCTCTCTCTCTCTCTCTCTCTCACACACACACACACACACACACGTAACTATTTTTAAAAGTAACTGGATGGAACACTTTCCTATTGAAATTGAATACAGAAACATTTCAATCTACTGATTACAGGAGCTAAATCATTGCTGGTATCCTTGCTGTAGTCTTACTAATACTAATACGGTGAATTTAACCTCTCTCCAAAGTCAGTCTTATAAAAACAGCTGTAGTCAGACCTCTGAGTCATTGGTTATGAAAAGCGCAACTTTGAATTCCTGGTAAAGAGAGTTAAACGAAGAGAAAGTCAGATCAGTGAATATTCTCACAACAAAATTAGAAGCCCAGAGGAACAGAACGAGAGCAGCAGCTGCTGAGTTGTAGGCAGTTCCCTTCTAAGCAGGCATAGTAAAAGAAGAGGGACCAACTGATAGCTCCCATTTTATTTGCATACATCAAGACAAGTACAATAAGTACACTGAAAACTCAGCTTACTAATGCATTCAACAATATGACCAAGTATAACATTCCACAACTCCAAATTAGAAGTTACTTCCAGATCATTTATATATATTCCATAGTCTTGCAATATGCACAGGTATTTATATAATTATGCAATTCACCTACAGTTTTAAGATGTAATTATGATGTCTTAATAAACTGTCTTGTAACCTGTATATATTTGTCACTTGCATGGTTTAATAATATGCTGATTGGCCAGTAGCCAGGCAGGAAGTATAGTGGGGCAACCAGAATAGAAGGATTCTGGGAATTTATAATTAATGTAGACCACTGTGTGTTACTTTGGGACTGATTGACTGCGGGACCGGGTAGAACAGAAACTTCTGTCAACAAATGGCACCAACGTGGAAAATCACATCCACGTAAAGCCTGAAAGAGCTTGGGAAGTAATTCTAGACATTAACGAACAGAGTTAAGCATGGCTTCTTGGTACCAGCATTTTCTCAGGTGGGCTTCCTTTTTCTAGAGGCAAGTGTGTCTCATTTTAGAGAGGGTTCCTCACTCAGCTTTAGCTGCAAAACCTTGCAGCTCTTTTAAGAGGCCCTGACACAAAACACTTAAATGGGGTTTATGAATAGCCAACAGGATGCTTCTTGGTGATGGCAGGGACCCTGAAACTCCATAGAGTAGTTGCAATAAACATGGCTCCTACCAGTACCTCTGCCATGAAACTAGACTCTCAGAAAGCTAAGAAATGGGGTGGATCCAGCATCATTTAATCCTAGCCATATGGCTTAGCAAATTAAAGACTCATGTGGTCAGAAAAAGAGAGAGATATAGTAAAGATAGATTCAGATTTAACAAAAAAAAAAACAACCTCTAAATGGTTTACAGTGTGTTTAAAGATATATGTAGGCTTGGGAGAGAAAAGAAAAAGGATGAATTTATCAAAAAAAAAAAAGAGAGAAAGAATAGTTGGGTGTGGTGGCACACACCTTTAATCCCAGCACTTGGGAGGCAGATGAAGGTGGATCTCTGTGAATTCAAGGACAGTTTGGTCTACAGAGTGAGTTCCATGACAGCCAAAGATTACACAGAGAAACCTTGTCTCAAAAAACCAAAAATTAAAAAGAAAAAGAAAAAAATAGAGTTTGAAATAAAGCCACATAAAGATGGAAAATACAGAGAGTCTGAAAACTCTATGTCATTGTGTTGTCTTTGAATTGTTTGAATGCTGAGGAAGGAGCAACAGCTGCTAAAGACATTTGATTATAAATGCTGCTGGATTAATCAAACATATATATTTTGAAAATGCCTGGACTTTAAAATTTAAGTCAAAAGATATGTTACTTTGGAGAAAGTGGTTTTGTTTTTGTTTCCACAGGAAATGAGAGGCTGTGAACTCACTCTAGGTTAAGAAAAATCAGGTTTGATCAAGGAAGACCCCCTGAGAAATCTCCAAAAGGACTGGATGGCCCAGATGTCTGAGTTCTACATCCAGAACAGTTCAAAAACTGCTGCCTGAGATGATCAAGCCTCACAGACTATTCCAGTTAACTTGATCATAGTTCTAAATTTTTTTTAGGTCCTCATAGGATTATCAGTGTCCCCAATCAGCAGGAAGTAGCCTGGAAAACTATGCCCACATTCCCCCAAAAAAATGGATTACAGATGTTTAAATTGTTGACTACAAGTTGCTATGGATAATGGTCAAGGAAAAAGCTAAACAAAGGAGATTAGATTCAGAGTTTGTTTTTGTTTTGAAAAAAGAGGGACAATTGTCTTTTACCCTGTAAACATTTGTTGCTTGTATTGTTTTAATAATATGCTGATTGGCCAGTAGCAAGGCTGAAAATATAGGCAGGGCCACCAGAACAGGAGAATTCTGAAAAGAGGAAAGGCTGAGTCTGGAGCTGTCACCCAGACAAGAGGAAGCAAGATGCGAATGCATTGCTGATAAAAGGTGCCAAGCCACATGGATAACACAGTCAAGAATTATGGGTTAATGTAAGCTATAAAAGTTAATAGGGATGGGGGCGGGCCTTGGACTTCCAACAGGGCAGGGCACCATGCCATCTTTCAAGGAAGAAGGGGGAGGGAGGAGGGGTGGGGGGGTAGTGGGAGGGGACCGGGAGAAGGGGAAGAAAGGTAAAAATTTTATTTCTTTAATTATGTTCTTGAATGGAAAAAATAAAACAAAATAATGTATGGAAAAAAAAGAAAGAAAAAAAAAGTTAATAAGAACAGCTAATTGAGCCAACCAGTTTATGATTAATATATACCTCTGTGTGTTTCTTTCAGACTGAATGGTTGCCAGACTGGGTGGGACAGAAAAACTCTGTCAACAATTTGTTGCTAAAGATTTGTAAAACATGAAGGTTAATTAATATTTAATAGGAACAAAGATTTATAACTGACAAATGACTTTATGGATTAAAAAGAAGTATTAAATACTGCTTTATGTACTAAAATACTTTATAAGCTTTTATACAAGAATTATGATAAACTGAAAATAACCATATACAAAGATTTTTCTATAATGTATTAAGACTAAAATATCTTCAGTTTGGCTATTCAATAAATTAATTAGATCTCAGATTTATTAAAGGAAATTCAGCTTGACATTTAAAAAATATTAACAAGTATAAATTAAATATAATTAAGTTTAAAAACATACAAAATTTTAAAATGTTATAGTGTAGTAGAAATGCCTCTTAGATTGTCAAATGGTTCAGATCAAGCCCAAGGGATGCATTATTAAATAAATATTAATGTGTTCACATAGTGATACTGTTTACTTTGAATCACATGGGAATTAAAGGTGTTAACCTTCAGAACACTCAAAATACAGATATAAATTGCTTTCCCCAAACACTATTAACATACAATTCTTTGTTAGCCAAAACTTGACAATAATATATATAGGCTAATATGGCATACTTAGCATGTTGCATAGACTGTATATGATGCAATGTAGTCAAAAATAACAAAAGAGTACTTTTTTTTTTAGATTTGAGATTTTCTTTAATGGTTCTCAGCCAATGACAGCATTGCAACTATATATTGGTCACATACCCAAGCATTTTATCTTACTATGGTAGAAGAAGGGGTGTACATCAAGTTGTTACAGCAGTACAGACTAATTGCAGGTAATTTTATGGCATTATTTTTGCTTACATTTCTCGTGACTCTGAGCTGCCTTCTAAGTCTGTGTCTATAGGAATTCTTGGGAAATTCTTATAATTTTGTGATAAAAATGTATATTTTATGGTTGAAAATATAAAAGTAAAGTATTACCTATATGTGTTTAAGATATACCTAAATGTATTTAATTTTAAAATATTTCTAGGCTTTGTACTCGCTTACTGTTATGATGTTCCCACCAAAAATAAGTTAATGAAAACAATCTACCCAAGTGCCCTGGGAGTTAAAATCCAGCCTGTTCAGAGGCCATTTACAACTCTTCTGGGTTAATTTTCCTTTCCTGTCAAAAAATTATAATAAATTCTACTACTCATATATAGAAACAAAACTGTTTTGACCATAAGAAGGCAGTAAGTAACTTTACTGTTGGTGGGTGGCACCTTTCCTCTGACTTCTGATCATGCTCTGTGTTTAATTACTTGCTCACAATTCCAATCTTTGTTTAATCACTAAAACTCAAGTAATTAGAAATAAATTAAAAGAAAGAAAATTACGACAGCAATAGGAAGGCTTCCTTTAAATGACTGACAATGGGAGGCTGTTAGTGAGAAGATCATAAATCAGGAGGCTAAATTATGTGCTATAATTTATAAGAACCTATTATGTTCTAGATACTATAAATACATTGTACCTTATATCTAATTTGTAAAAATGTGCTCTGAATTAGTCCCTCTTATTGCCATTTACAGTTTTAAAGTGTCCATTAATGTGTGTGTGTGTGTGTGTGTGTGTGTGTGTGTGTGTGTGTGTGTATGTGTGTGTGTGTGTGATATTGGACAAAAAGTTCCATGAAACCTATGTGGATGTTAGAGGACAATTCTTGGGACAAGCTTCTCTCCTTCCAACAAGGGACATCCAGTTTGGAGTAAGAATCATTACCTGTGGAACTACCTCACTCACTTTTCTCATTACCATTTTAAAAGTGAAAAACTTATATCTGTTGTTCTGAACTGCTAAGCACCTTGACCAAGAGGTGACAGCAAAGATTCAAGAAAATCCCTTCTGTTCTCATCCCCACCCATCCTCAGTTCACCCATAAAATCTACTCTATTTCTCCTTCCCAGGGACACCTTACTATGCTCCACCCACCCACTATCCTCCTTACCCCACTTAGCCCTCATCATTACTTAGCGGTGAATGGATAGAGGATACTGGAAGAGTCAACTGGAACTGGGAGCATTTGTGAGGTTATGTGGAAACCTAATGCAGTAAAAACTCCCCAGAATCTATGAGAGTGGCCCTCTGAAGACTCATAGTGATGGGATCCATAGTGCCTGAACCATCTATCTTCTACACTAGGCAAGGCACACAGAGGTGGGACTCAGACATCAACCCAATCACAAAATCTTTGATTGACAATCTGTACTGCATGCAACATTTGGTGGAGTAAAGGTGACACGGAATTTCTGGGAGTGGCCACCCAATGACTGGCCCAACTCGAGGTCCATGCCACAAGACGGAGACCACATCTGACACTATATGGATGGCAGGAATCAGAGGTTAAACAGGCCAGAGACCCAGGGTAGAACAAACACGAATGAAAAAGAAATCAATGAAATGATTATTAATGATATTCTGCTATACTTATAGATCACCGTATAACTCAGTTTTCATCATAGAGGCCTCATCGAGCAACTGACGTAAGTAGATGTAGACACTCACAAACATGAGGCAGAGCTCAGGGAACTCCACAGAAAAGAGAGAGAAAGTATTATAGGAGCCAGAAGGATCAAGGACACTACAAGAACAGGACCCACAGAATCAACTTAGCAGGGCTCATTGGGAATCACAGATACTGAAGTAACAATCACATCATGAGCCCTTTATGGGCCTGAGCTAGGTCCCCTGAATGTAAGTTATGTTTGTATGTGGCTGGGTGTTCCTGTGGGACTTCTAACAGTTGGAGTGGGGATGTCTCTGACTCTTTTGCCTGCTCTTGGAATCCTTTTCTTCCTCTTGGGATGCTTCTTCTTGCCTTGATATGAGGGTCTGTTTCTAGTCTTATTGTAATGTTATGCCGTGTTTGATTGAAATCCCTGGGAGGCCTGGTCATTTTTCAAAAGCAAAAGGAGGATCGAATCTGAGGGAAAATGGAGGTAGTGAGCAGGCAGGCAGAAGTGGGGGGGGTCGTGATGCAGTGTATGAGAGAATAATAATTTAAAAAGATTCGAGAAAATATCTTTTGACTTCAAATATGTTTCTAAAATAATTAATAAATTTAATTGTACAGATATTTTATTCACGGAGAAATATTGACACAAATTTACTGAAACCACATGCATGATTATGACTTTGCAAATGCTTTAGAGACACTCATTATACTAAAACAGAAAATAGATAAAACATTCTACAAAATTGCACACAAAGTCTCACCATTCCACATGAGAACATTTCTATACATAAGTTTCTAAACAATTTTAGTTTTGTTGGTTTGTACTCTCTGAGGTTAAAAGTGACTGAGGGTAAGTAACACAGTTTAGAAATCTAATAAACAGCATGAAATGAATTTGATTATGTTGTTCACTATCCTGAACTTGCAAATGTTTTGTAACACAGTTCAGAGTGGCTTCAAATGTACAGACGATACAGAGCAAAAGACCACGTCTGATACAAACATATCGCTTGACCCTCACAGCATCACTCAAGTATGTACAATGTCCCCAGTCATATGCATTTCATATGCCATTGGTTCATGGTCCTGGGCATAATACATTAAATCAGCCCTTTGCTCCTACACATTTTTACAGAATTGGACACTTATATAACAAAAATTCATGATGACTTTTACACTCAAGACAGCAATAAGCTATGACAAGGTTATGGATCATTTCTAACCATTATATATATGATTAAAGAATTCTGAGTATAGTGAAATAGAAAGCCTTTTTATTTGCTTTAGTACTACCAAAGCTCAATCAGTTAAAAACTTTTTGAGCAATGTAAACATGAAATTTCAAGTGAAAATAGTAACATATTGAACATCATTATGTTGGATCCACTATGAACAAATTGAGGAAATCTTAATTTCAATAGAAGAATGTTAGGCAGTTTTATGTTCTTGCCCTAAGAAAGAGGTAATTATTGAAGAACTACAAACTATTTTATAAAATTATACTCTATTTTTACAAGCAATAAGGAATACAACTAGAAGAAAGTTATTTTTATTATTCAAAAGGATAATTTCTTTTGTGGTTATATTTATTCAAAATAGGTGTATCAATCATATGTGTATATTATACTTTTTGAGACGTAGTTGGCCTCAAAACTCATATGGGTGACCTTGAACTCTTCCTGATCTTCACGTTTCCATCCTAAATACTGGGATTACAGATGTGTACCAAGAGACTGAGACCAAAATTTTACATCACGTTTACTACTTTTAATTTGGAACTGTTTCAGAGCAATATTAATAGAAATATTTAGGCACTGAAAATATAGCTTAGTGGTAGAGCACTTGCCTATCATGTGTGAAGACTTGAGTTTGAGCCACACCATCTGAAACTACAATGGGAGTACTTTACATCAATTCTACTTTAAGGCTACTAATGTCACAGAGAAAGTTCCCTTGGAATGAACTTGGGGATCTACTGTTTATGAGACACAACTGAAGGATATAGCAGGAGGGTTTCAGCTCTCTTTTGAAACAAAGGAATTCATTAGCGTTAAATATAATGACAAGTACTGTGGCGTTTAAACACAAGAGACATTTTCAGGTGTGCTTTAGGAAATGCACAGTAGAAAACTCATCAAATTTCTGGGCCTTCTCTAGCTCTCTTGTTATTTTACATAATTGAGGAGTCCTCAGAAGCATCTTCATTTGGGCAAAGACTTCTGGACTGATACCAACATTTTCTGAAGCTTTATAACCGATATT
>PVIU01024845.1:0-24825 GCA_004026605.1 Ondatra zibethicus
GAAAAAAAAAAAAAAAAAAAAATTTAAAAAAAAAAAAAAAAAAAAAAAAAAAAGAATTGCCTAGATCAGGTTGGTCTGAGATTATGTCTTTGAGTAGCTGTCTGAATAATTAATAGATGTAGAAAGGCTCATTCCACAGAGGGTAGCATCAATTCTCATTTAGGAAAACCATATCCAAACAAAATCCAGGGTTGTGGAGCCCAGCCCCTACAGATACATCTACAATGCGCTCTTGTACCCAAAGCTCATTGAACATTGCCAAAGCGGGGGGCAGGGGGAGGACAAAGTAAGATTAGAGACTTTGGGGTGAGATTTGGGCCCTTAGTAATGTCAGAAGCTATACCCATAAAGTCTCATCAACTTGACTGTCCAAATATGATATAAGGATGAAACCAATGGATATATCAAAATGGATGGTAGTAGGGTACAAGGCTTCAATCATACACAAAAAGAAAACATAGACATGGGAGGAATGCTGAGAGAGAGTCATCTCCAGAGAAGAACTTGTAAATTCGTGTCAAATGGTCAGCCCTGAAAATATGTATAAAATTAACATTATGTAGACCGAGAAGGTAATATTTAGGAATATGTATGCAAGTAATATCAGTTAATGAGATAAAGGCCATGGATTTTAAACAAAAGAAGAGGGGCATATGGCAATACTTGGAAGCAGGAAAGAGAAAAGAGAAATGGCATACTTATATTTTAATCTCAAAAATAAATGGAAAATATATTTTCCAATCAGTGGAAAATATAAGAAACTCAATTCAAAATATCAATATTAATAAAGTTACAATGTTACATTATCATAGACAACCCTTTTAAACCAATCTTCCTCAGAAATACAGGCAAATTCTTGTGTGAGATACTAACAAATTAAATCTACCAATATATAAAATGGTTAAATGACAAAGTTTTGCTTTAGAAAGGAGAATTGTTTAAAATTAAGACTCCAATTATATGTTTCATTGCAGAAGAGTTTAAAGAGGGAAAAGCCATATGATTCTTTTTGAATTGCTACTAACACATGTTTTAATTTTTTTTAAATATTTGCACTTGAAAAGGACCTGTAGAATGCTAAGAATAAAATATTTCTCTCAACTGATAAAAGCAGGCAGCAATCCTACAGTCAACATCATACTTCGTGCCAAGGTATTGAAGGGCTTCCTTCATGATTAAGAACAAGATAAACGTGATGGCTTTATCTGCTTCTCTTCAACATTATATTAAATATTCTAGCTATCCTGGTAAGGTAAGAAAAAGAAATTAAAGATTCTAAGATTGAGAAAGAAGAAATAAAACTGGCCTTTTTTCCCAGATTGCATTTATAGAAAATTCAAAAGATAGCACTGACAAGTTATCAGAATTATTAAGAGACCTTAGCAAGGATTTTGGCACAAAACTTATTATGTTCAACTTCCTGCATTTCTGTATTCAGCAAAGTGATACCAAATTAAAGCTAGGAAATGTATCATTTATCATCATTTCAAAAAATATCAAGTACTTATGAATAAAGACCTTTATGGAGAAAATTCCAAAACTCTAATGAAGCATTTAAAGAAGTTTGAAAAAAATAGCTTTATCTATGAATTCTAGTACAATACTCTCATTGTTTCACCTAGTCCCAAATTGATCTGTGGAGTCAATATAAGTCATTCAAATCTCAGGTTGGTTATTTTTAATTTGTTATTTCTAATTTGTTGGATTAACAACTAATACTAATATGTCTGCACAAGATCAAAGTCCCAGGAGCATCCAATGAAAATGAGATGATTTACATTTCAAACATCCATACTTACGGTAATGTTAGAGTAATTAATAACTGATGCTGACACAGGGCGAAGCAATCACAGAGGGAAGAAAAATGAAGGTTGAATGATAATGAATACATGTAACATCATATGTGGGGATTAAAAAAGTGTCCGTAATGTTGGTCTTCCTTCTATTTTCTATTTGTATATCCCTCTTATTACTTATTCATGACATTTTATTTATTCTTTGATTAATTTTGTCACATGTGGTTGCAATTATTTGTTGACTTTTTTACTTTTCTTTTTTAAAATTGAGAATAGAATCTTCTCTCACACGATACATCCTGACCACAGTTTACCATCCCTCCACTTCCAGGTTCTCTCCCCCATCTTCCCTCTCCCCCAGATCCACTTCCTGTCTCTTTCCTCCTTAGAAAGATCAGTCCTCTAAAAGAAAACAGCCAAACACAACAAAACAAGGTACAGCAAGGCAAAAGCTCTCCTATCAAGTCTGGACACGGTAACCCAATAGGCAGAAGAGAATTCCAAGACTATGCAAAAGAGTCAGAGATACACCCACTCCCACTGTTAGGAGTCTGATTTTCAAATGAACTCTTTGATTAGTCATACAAGTTTAGTGTCAGAAGAACAGAACCAATCCGATATTTGACTTCTTTTAGGCTCTTGGCAAATACTTGTTAAATGAACCAGTGCATGATAGAATGTGTTTGAACACTTCCTTTCTGCAGGAAGAAACTCATCATTTTGTTGGATGTCCATAAAAGTTCTGCCTTGGATACCCAGAGCCAGGACACAGTAGTTAGGTAAAAATCTAGACTTCAAAACTTCAGAGCTGTGAGAGATAGAGCACATGATTCCTACCTTTAGGGACATTGCAGGTGTAAGGAGTGTCGGGAGCAGCCAGCCAAGAGAAAAGCTGATATATAGATAGTCAGGAGGCAGTAATGTCTACAGCACTCATTAAGTGGAGAAATTGGAAGGCTGCCTGAGAGAACAGCGACAAAGGGAGAATATAGAGAAAGACAGACAGATGATGTAAATGCTGGCTTACCACTTAAAATTCAGAAAGGACACACAGATGTATTTAGAGTTGGTTTTCGGTCTTCAGTCTATGTTTGGTAAGCAGTTCCATTTAAAAAAAATGATAGGAGAAATGTTTAAGGAATTTTGCCTGCAAGATCTCCCTTTCTTCCTCACAAGTAGCTACATGGTAGACATGTGAAGAGATAGTTCCAAAAAGGACAAAATAATTGCCAATATCATAGATATGGCAGAACTAAGTCTGAAGCCTGGATACTCTGACCTTTAGTTCCAAACCCTCTGCTACTGAAATAATCTCAATACTGGAACAAAAAATTCTGTCTCAGCTGAGGGACTGACAGATGGAATGTTGATGCCAGAAAGTGAATGCATTCTCTTTAGGAGGGTGGTATTAAACATAGGTATTTGTTTATTTTCTTAGGGGTTGGTTTGGATGTTCTCTGTGAAGAGGACTTGATGTTACACACTTGTAACACAGATATTAATACCTAGTGAGAAGGAGGAGGTCGGGGAAGAATGTTGTTCCCTTTTTGTCTTCTGCTCCAAGTGTGTATGGAATCCCTGAGGCAATATATTATATATTCACTTACACACACACACACACACACACACAGAGCGAGGAAATATATAATTTTTCTGGACATAGCAACTAGATGTCCAGATTATCTTTCTGAAAAGATACTGAACAAACCCCCTGACCCAGGACTGGTCATAAAAAAATGGGATCAGAGTAGCTTATAGATGGCAAAAAAATGTTAGAACTACAAATTTTACTCATTAACTAGTTATGACTGAAATAGTTAGAAATATATATAGTAAGTAACGTTCAGTTAAAATGTGTTATCCAATAAAGACAGGCTACATGATTTAAATCTTTAAAATTACTCTGCAAGTGTCCAAACCATTCTTAATTTTTTGATAGAAAAATTGAGGCCTGGTGGGATTAAACCATTGGCAAGACAAGTGCGAGGCTCTGGCACATATGATCACACATGTGAAGTATTTCCATTGGAAAAAAAAATCTTGCAGAATGAATATTCAGACAAGATGTTTACGCTTAGAAGAGAAGGAGACACTGGCTGTGAGAGCAATGCCGAATTCTCAGCATTGCTGCCTCCAAAGACACCCAGGCCTGAGTAGCAGATGACAACTCTGGGAGTACAAAGGTGGTCTTATTTACTGTCTTTGCCTGACGGTCAACAGATTCTTCCATTATTTAAAAGAAACCTGCAAGGATACTATATATCACTTTAGGTCTCCACCAGCCATTGTGAAAGTAATCGGGAAAGTCTGAACCTTCAATATCATTAAAAAATCATCAGGAAGAAAAAGAGGGAGATGGAAGAAAACCAGAAAATTTAAAAATCAATTCTCTTATGCTTTTTTAAATTTTATTTTGTGGTATTCCAACAAGCACTTACTTCTTGAAAACTTGGAATAGAACATCATAGAAATTTACTTAGGAGCTGGTGTGCCTGCAATTGAAAACAGAAAGACCTGGGATGGATGTTCCACGAAGCAAGAGTGATTTAAATCTTAAAAGTTAAAAAAAACTCCAAGCAAGTAGGTCAGCATTTCCAGAGGGTTGGAAGGGCTTTCACAGTGCAGTGACAAATTCCAGGCTAAAGCTTTGGTACTGTTGGTCTCAGAAGGTCTCTCAGCAGAGCAGACAGCTCTGGAAACCCTAAATCTGAGTGTGCTGTCTGGGGTTTACCCAGAGAAACAGGCCTATCAAATCCAATATCGTAAAGACCCTTGAGAATTGTTCCTGCGCACAGGAGAACTAGTGTGAGGCCCTACCTCAGGGGCCTCGTTAGGAATTTCACAATTAGTAGAGTAAAACTTTTTGTCTTTCATTACTGACTTACAGGAACAGCCTGTATTTTAGAATCTGAAACATGTTTTGTTACTAAACCAGCGAACCCAGAATAAACATACCAGAAAAAATAATTGCCTGTTATTCTATGTCTGGGGATGCTTTCCCCATTTATTGGATAAACAAATATTATTGAGCATCCAGTTTCTGGCCAGGGAGTATGTTGGCTGGGGATACTAGCACAATAAAACCCTAATGTTGCTTGCTCCCATAGAGTATCAAGCAGGGGAGCATAGCAAGCTGTAGTTAAGCCATCACTATGTTTGTGTAAGTTTGAAGAAGGTGCATTGTTTAGACAGATGCAGTCCCTGTACAAACTGTTTTGTCACCAGACAATGCATTTATGCCTTTAGTATAGGGGGTTCCCTTCCTTTATTCAAAGTGCATTGTCTAAGATTCATGGTGTTGTAGGGAGCTGCTAGATCATTTCTCGACCACCCGGTAGCTCAGACCCAAAATAATCACACAGAAACCATATTATTTGCAATACTGTTTAGCCAATAGCTTAAGCGTATTTCTAGCTAACTCATGTCTTAAATTTACCCATATCCATCGGTCTATGTATTGCCACGAGGTTGTGGCTAACCAAGTAAAGTCCCGGTGTCTGTCTCTGGTAGGGCTACATGGCTTCTCTCTACTCTGCTTTCTTTCTCCCAGCATTCAGTTTAATTTTCCCCACCTACCTCTATTCTGCTCTGCACAGGCCCAAGACAGTTTCTTTATTAACCAGTGGTATTCATACCATACAGAGGGCAATCCCACATCACCTCCCCTTTTCTGTTTAAATAAAAAGGAAGATTTTAACTTTAACACAGAAAAATTACATATAACAAAACAGATATCAAGCAAAAATTAAAGTTACAATATTTATATCTACTTTATCTTTTATCACAACTAAGGAAAACTATAACTATCTATTCTTCAACTCCATCAAAGACTCCAGAAGGATATAATATTACCTAAGTTAACAGAAAGTGCATTGTAAGCAACTTCCAAAATCTCTAGAATTAACAGACACAGCTTGCTGCCTGGACAGTCATCCAAAGTTCTTCTGTACTGTTGGGGCATCCACCTTTAGTCTACAGACCCATAGTGTCTGGCACACTTTTCCATGAAGCAGAAAATTTCAAAGACAGTTCTGTCTATATTGGCAGTTTGTTAGTCACTTTCTTCTGTGTTCTGCAGAATGTCTGGCAGATCCTTTCATGAAGCAGGAACCTTGAAGGATTGTCTCACCTTTAGGGAAGTTCAACAGTCATTTCTCTGTGGGTCCTTATTGTCCAATTCATACAGCATACCATCAAGCAGTTCAGGCAAGAGCAGTTTCTTGCCCAAATGGCTAACCAATGCCAGAGGAGCCTCTTTCATGTCTATCATCCACTTGAAGTAGATTGGTGCTGCCAGGAGCAGATGTGTTTCATTGTCACAAAAAGTCCTAAGATCTTAAAACATTTTAAATGCCATATTCTGAAGGTCTCTGAAAGATTTGAAGAATACCTATCTATCTTAAATATATCTCTGTACATCTAGAAAATCTAACTAACAAGACTACAAGCTTGACTATTATAGATGATTATCTATCTATTGACCTATATTTCTTAATTATACAATACATTTTTAAATGAGCTGCACAAACACAATACTTTAATCAAGAGCAGATATATATATATATATAACAAAACTGATCTTAAATTTATATCAATAAACCAAGATCCATATCAATGCAAAGTATCCATCTTTATAACATAACCCCCTTTAAATGTAAGCAAACATTTATAAACAATCATTTAGGGAATTTGGACGTACTTCCCTCCAAACTGTTTTCTGGTTTTTTTTTTGGAGCAAAGTAATTTTGGGGGGCTATGTATAGCAGCCTTTCAGGGTTCTTTATCCATCAAACCACATAGTCTGGGAGTATTCCACAGGTTCTTATCTTCTGTGAAAACAAAAGAAGAACCTCTTTTCCAAAGCATATCCTTAGACCCAAATTTTGAAGTCAAGATGCCATTATGTGGGTTTATCTTAGCAGCCTGTACAATGAAATATCTCTTTGTACTTAGCTCCTTCATAGTCAAAAAATTTAGAAAAACACAGTAATATACATGATCCAGTCTCTCTGTGTATATTCCATCTTTATATGGCTTTTCTGTACTCCTTTGATTTATGACTGTCTGTACTCTGTCTCTTTAAAGATTTTGTTTAATTTTTAAAAAACATTTATTTCTTTTTATAACTCTTTATACTCTTTGTCTTCTCTCTCTCAAGCCTATGTGCACTTATCCAACACTGTGACCCATTTAGAGGTCTTTTTAAACTGAATCTGTCTTTATTGTGTATCTGTAATTATTTTTGACCAGGAACACTTTTTAAGTGTTCAAAAATAAAGGAAGCATGATGTAACATTGAACCCTAGTCTTTCTATAGCATATACACTCACACCCAGACACCACACACACGCACGCACACACGCAAACATACCTGCACCTACACATAAACACATACAAAGCAGGTATGTACATCACACATAATAACAAAAAAGGAAGAGCTGTAGAAATCCTTGTGTGTGTGTGTGTGTGTGTGTGTGTCTGAGTGTGAATGTGTGTGTGGTGTGTGTCTCTGTGTGTGTGTGTGTTGGTGATTGTTTGTCTCAATAACAAGTATAAGGGAGATAATTGTGGAAAGAGTGGGTAATTAAACCCTGCATTGCCAAAAGCACAAGGACAGCCTTCCATGCTAAGAGATGCCCTGCTTCTGGACATCATTCTGAATTATATACTTTCATCTTGAGTTTGGCAAACAAATGCAAAAGCAGTTTTTGCATTTTCTCATATATACCCAATTTAACAGAAAATAAACTGCCATGAGTATTGAGGGACGAGAACTATTTCCCATTTTTGGAACAGTTTCCTTCAGTCTTTTCATTTCAAAGAAGGAGAGCATCAACAGCTAAAGTGGTCAGTATGCACAATGCCTCAAGCATATCAAGCTGTCCCTTTGCACATCACAGTCCCATGTTCTCATAAAGTTTTCTCATCTCCCACAAGTGTGGGCTGGAGAGATGGCTCAGTGGTTAAGAGCACTGACTGCTCTTGCAGAGGACCCGGGTTCAATTCCCAGCACCCACATGGCAGCTCACAACTGTCTGAAGATCCAGTTGCAGGGAATCTGATACCTTCACACCAATGCACATAAAATAAAAGTTAAATAAACCATAAAAATATTTTTAAAAAAAGAAAAGAAAAAAACAAGTGATCCTGCAGTGTCCAGCACTGCCTAATCCATTTAATTAACCCCATCTGATCCTCACAACATCATGGAAGTGGGGGAGGAAAGAGCATAAGAGCCAGAGGAATAGGAAGTTTTCTGTAAATTATTTCTCCTAGAAATGTTAGGGAAACTACACCTAGGAATTTTCAACAATGTGACTACCTAAATAAGACATGACAAGTATAACAACAGTCAAGTTTAATGCAGAAGGGGTAAACCTCTTGATGCCAAAATCTAGACCAAAAAAAGATAACTAATGAATACTTAGGGTGGGTAAAAATAATCTTCTCCAGGGAAGAGCCCTCCAATTTCTTATCCTGAACCAAATAGTCAGCCACCAAATTTTTACCCAGATAGTACAGTGATTAGGACCTTTTATTCTTGTTGCTGAAAGCTTTCTCTATACAACAGTGCCTTGGTGTCCAAGGAATTAGTCTTTATTTACCCAGCAGTGGAGGCTGGGTAAAACCTGCAGATATACTGGCTCAGTGTGGTGAACTCATTTGGGAGAGAATAGAGACAGCCATCAGCACTCAGATGTACATCTTGGTTCTGAAAGAGCAGCTCATAAGCCATAAGTTTAGCTGGCAGATATTGAAATAAGACAGGCACAGCTGAATACTCCTTGCATCCCTAGCTGTAAAGAAACAATGAATGCATAATGGAGAGCTTCAAAAACCTGAGTAAATGTGAAAGCCTCCACCTGCCTCCATGCCAAAGAACTCCACTTTTATGACTGAGTTCTTCTTTGAAGGTTTCTCCAGCTTTGGGTGGGTAGAACAGGCTTGTCTTCTTTATTGTTTTCCTGACATTGTACCTTCTGACTCTGTCAGGCAACATGATCATTGTAACTATTATTTGCCTGGACCGTCCTCTCCATACATCCATGTACTTTTTTCTGAGCATGCTCTCCATCTCTGAGACGTTTTATGTTATGCCATCATCCCTCATATGTTTTCTGACCTCCTTTATCCCTACCAATTCATAGATATCCAAGGCTGTGCAACCCAGTTCCTCTTTTATCTTTATCTTTTGGCATGAACAACTGCTTTCTTCTAACAGCTATGGTTATAACAGCTATGTGGCCACCTGCAATCCTGTAAGGTATTCATTATCATCATTATTATAATGATCTAAACTGTTATCATTTCTCTGCTGAACTCTTTGGTATAAAGTTTAAGAAACAAGACAGAGCCGGTCAGTGGTGGCGCATACTTTTAATCCCAGCACTCGAGAGGCAGAGGCAGGCATCTCTGTGAGTTCGAGGCCAGCCTGGTCTACAAGAGCTAGTTCCAGGACAGGCTCCAAAGCTACAGAGAAACCCTGTCTTGAAAAACAAAAACAAAAAAAAAGAAAGAAAAGAAAAAAAAGAAACAAGACAGTAAAATATTCTCTACAAAAGGCTATGGGTATTAGGTCTCTTTCCTCTTAATAGGTCCTTTTTGAAGACATTTTCTTTGGTAATATGTGTATGAATTACTTTTTCTACTATTTCAACAATGCCTTTACATATAGGGTCAAAAAGGGTAAATTAGATTGAAGTGATTGATAAAACAGAAGCTTTCTTCTGGGGCAGTAATACTTATCTGGGTCTGCTCTAAATTTACATGAAAGTATGTGGTGTAAAAATTCTTCATCTGTGCTACTTACTCTTCTGTGTCTTTATATGCATTTGTGTGGAAGTAAACACATTTTAACAATGTTTTTGGTTATTTGCACAAGTGAAGAAAGACTCAAAGTCTAGCAGTAGCCTAAATGACATGAACAAATGATTTTGAACACATATTGACAAAACTTCTCTGGTGAAGCTAAAGGTTTCAGGTTGCAGCCTTCATGATAAGTAAGTGAGGACAAAGGAAAATATACAGCTCTCTGTCAAAAGCACCTTTGAATTCTGGTTTTGCAATTTGCTAATACTGCATTATAGTAAGGGTACCTTTAAAACTATGGAGGTACATCTTCTAAGAAGATGGAATGTTCCAGTTGACCTAAGAATAGTGAGCAAACACAAGGAAGGAAAAGGTATCAGCTACAATGAGTGGTGTACTGTCCACAGTCCTGAGATTCCTATGTGGCTGTGAGAACGCAGACTGAAGTGGAGGCCATATCAAAAGTTGAACGGGTTTTGATCAATTATGGTTTTCTGTAATGTTTTCATTTCTGTTGTAGGAGGCTGCTTATTTGTTCCCGGCCACTTAGACCTGAAATAATCATACAGAAACCATATTAATTAAAACACCTCTTGGCCCATTAGCTCTAGTTTCTTATTGGCTAACTATTACATATTAATTTAACCCATTTATATTAATCTGTATATCACTACATGTCAGTGGCTTACCAGGTAATGTTCCTAGCACCTGTCTCAGGCAGAGGATCCATGGCATCTCCCTTACGCCACCTTCCTCCTCCCATGCTATAGGCCAAGCCAGTTTCTTTATTCATTATCAAATAAAAGCAATACATAGACAGAAGGACCTCTCACATCATTTCCCCTTTTCTGTTTAAACATAAAGGAAGGCTTTAACTTTAACATAGTAAAATTACATATAACAACACAGTTACCAAGCAAGAATTACCGTTACAATATTTATATCTACTTTATCTTTTATCATAACTAAGAAGAACTCTAACTATAAATTCTTCAACTCCATCAAAGACTCCAGGAGGATATAATATTACCTAAGTAAATAGGAAGTGCATTGTAAGCAACTTCCAAAACTCTAGAATTGACAGAGACATCTTGCTACCTGGGCAATTACCCAAAGTTCTTCTGTATCATTGGGACATTCATCTTCAGCTTACAGGCCCATACTGTCCAGCAGACTTTTCCATGAAGCAGGAAATTTCAAAGACAGTTCTGCCTATATTGGCAGTTTGTCAGTCACTTTTTTCTGTGTCCTGCAGAATATCTAACAGACTCTTTTATGAAGCAGGAACCCTGAAGGATTGTCTCACCTTTAGGCAAGTTCAGCAGTCATTTTTCTGTGGATCCTGTATGTCCAGTCCATAAAGCAGAGCAGGAAAGAGCAGTTTCTTGCCCAAATGGCTAGCAAACTCTATAAGGAGCCTCTTCAATGCTCATCTTCCTCTTGAAGTAACATGTGCTGCTAGGAATAGATGTGTCTCATTGTCATGAAAAGTCCTAAGTTATTAAAACATTTAAATGCCATATTCTGAAGGTGTCTGAAAGATTTGAAGAATATCTATCTAACTGGAATACATTTCTATACATCTAGGAAATCTAACTAACATGACTACAAGCTTGACTATTACAGATAATTGTCTATTAACCCATATTTCTTAATTATACATTATATTTTTAAATGAGCTATACAAACACAGTACCTTAATCAAGATCAGAAATACATATAGATATAGCAAAATTGACCTTAAATTTGTACCAATAAACCAAGATCCATACCAATGCAAATTTCTATAGCATATATATATCATATCCCCCTTTCAACGTAAACAAACATTTATAGACAGTATTTGGGAATATGAGCATAGTTTTCTCCACACTGTTTTCTGCTGATTGTTGGGTACAATAATTTTTAGGAGTGTTCATGGTGACCTTCAATGTATTTTGTTCCAGTAAACCTCACCAGTCTGGAAGCAATCCACAGGTTCTCATCCTATGTGGAAACAAGAGAAAAACCTATTTTCCAAAGCAACATATCCTTAGACCCTAATTTGGAAGTCATGATACCTTTATAATATACATGCTGGTTTAGCTTAGCAGCCCATACAATGAAATGTCTCTCTGTACTTAGCTCATTCATGGTCAAAAAAATTCAAAGATAACAAAATAATATAGATAATCCAGACTCTCTATGAATTTTCCATTTTTATATGGCTTATTTTTCTTTACTCCTTTTAATCTATGACTATCTGTACTCTGTTTATTTAAAGACTTTACCCCTTTTTAAAAAGCATTATATTTTATGACTCTCTGTACTCTTTTTCTTCTCTCTTTCAAGCCTATGTACATTTATCCAACACTTTGACTCATCTGGGTTTGTCTTTATTGCATATCTGTAATTCTTTACTGTCCAGGAGTGCTTTTTAAAATGCTAAGCACTCCTTAAAACTTGAGATGTGTCATTACTATGGTATATATGGTACTGTCTGCTTGCCTTCCCAGTCCAACATGGTGGAGCTGCTCGCACCTCTGAGAGCCATGCCCACAGCCCCACGTTGGGCACCAATTTGTTGGAGGAGGCCGCTTGTTTGTTCCCGGCAGCTTAGATCCAAAATAACCACACAGAAACCATATTAATTAAAGCACTGCTTAGCCCATTAGCTCAAGCTTCTTGTTGGCTAACTCTTACATATTAATTTAACCCATTTATATTAATCTGTATATCACCACATGGCAGTGGCTTACCAGGTAATGTTCCCAGCATCTGTCTCAGGAGGAGGATCCATGGCTTCACCCTAACTCCACCTTCCTCCTCCCATGCTATAGGCCAAGCCAGTTTCTTTATTCATTAACCAATCAAAGCAATGCATAGACAGAAGGACCTCCCACACCATATTCCCTTGATGAGGGGTGAAGTCTACACATAGGTCTGAAGATTTGTCCAGTGAGAGAGAACATGCAACCAAAAAAGAAGAAATAAAAGACCACTTCACTAATTTTGAGGAAAGCCAGAGAGCAGGACAGGTTTACTGTTGTCATTCCTGTTTTTAAAATGAGATCCTGAGATTCATAGTGGTCCAAAGAGACAAACCCAGAGACTGGGTCTGAATTTGCATCAGTCATGGCTTCTCCTCTGTTGGTTACTCTTTCTAAATAATGGTTAATCAAGAGGCAGAAGCTTTATTGCATTCACTCAGTTATAAAGGCCTGTCATTCCCATGGAATAAAGTAAATTGGAAAATAATCCCAAACTGTCTATTTTCAGATGAGAGTTCTCATTACGATGAATATGTGGTATTTTTCCATGTTGTATAGAGAGATAGGATATAAACTCAGTAACTAAAATTGGTCCCTTTCTAATGGGCATTTCTCTGGGTTTGGAACTCATTCAGGAGCTATTTTCTTTGACTACTTTGAAGATGTCTTTCCATGCATTTTTATTTCCCATCACCAGTTTAAAACCTTCAGTTCATGAGTCCATTATTTTACATCCAACACTGATCATTGTAGTTTTTTTTATTGCCCTGTAACATATTCAGTACCTTAAAATAACACACCATTTTGGCCTGTTTCCTTACACAGCTATCTGGATACCATCTTCTTGAGTCTTCTGCTCTACAGAGTATTTACAGGGATGTGGCCATTGCTGCAGAGTGGCATGCACTTCCAAGCTGCTGAGAGAATTAGGTCCTTGTGATTAGAGGACTGAAGTTGTGTTTCTTTCTGGTTGTCAGTTGTGATTGTTATGTTTTAGAAATTTCTCAGATGTTTTGCAGACAGAGCTCTCACTGGTATTCTTAAAACACAACACCTTGTTTCTTCAAAGTCACTGAAGAAGTATGTCTTCTTCCAGTCTGGTTACATGGACATATCATTGTATACGATGTATAATAAGACAGATATCTAGGTAATGCATTTTAGCGTGGGAGTTATGTCCTATCATCTTTGCTATTTTATATTAGGAATTGGAAAGTCCAGTTCTGTCCACAGTAAAATGAAGGGCTTTACACACAGGTGAGACTCATCATCTTTGGGAGAATTTGTAACATTTGAAGTTATCTAAAAGTTCTATCTTATTGAATCCACAGAGCAATTTTTGTTGTCTGTCCCTTGGTGCGCTTTGCCTTCTGCTTGACATTTAGTTCTTTTTTTCCTTTCTTCTGCTGCATCTGAAAAGTCCTGTTGCATTCTGAGCACTTTATCAAGAGTCTAATTTTTCCTGATTAGGGACAAATGGCAAATAATTTAAGGGTTTGAACCATAATCTCTGTTGCATTAAATTTTTCAAAGGTAACCTCAATATGGCTATAGATAATATGTAAATTAATGCTTGTGGTAGTTCATTGAAAACCAATTTGTATGGTTAATAAAATTAAAATATAACATACTTCCTGTTTGAAAATAACTTTCACTTTATTTACTTTGTAACTGATTAAAATTCCGAACTCTTTTACATCTTGCTGTCTGTACAAAAACAGATGGTGGTCACATCAGCTGGCAGGCCATAGTTGCTCATCCCTGCTTTATATGAATAAATTATAAAGACAAATGGAAGCTCTAGATTACATTATCTTTCTGTACTAGGGATTTTATTATACTCCCTGGCAGGTGGTAGTAGGGACAAGATCCTATTTATCTAACTGGGGACTATGTTAACTTGGATCCAGTTTCAATCTTTGTGAGGGTTAATTTGTTTCCACTGACTCTTCCATGTATAAGCACATATGGGGACTGCAGATGCTCTGTCAGTTTCTAGGTTCTTTTGACCAAAGACTACAAACACCAAATGACACTTCCTCAAAGAGACCTCAGAGAGTGGAATGTCAGACGAACACATTTATTTACATCCCTTCTTTCTAAATGCTTGATTCTTAAAGAATGTAATTATATTTATATCACCCAGTGATGATAGCATTGTTTTAGGGATGCAGTAAAATTGATTATATAAAAAATGGTGCTCTTTTCTCTCTCTGTTCCCCCAGATCCAATCTGCTAGCCTCATCCCCAGTTCTGCAGCACATCAATCTTGATAGCCTTCTCTGCCCCCTGTTTCCATCTTCTGTGGATTTCACGTATCTTTCCCCTCCTAATCTCCTTCCCCCTACTCATTGCATTTCCCTGGCTCTCAACCCCAGCAGTCACCCCCTGATAACCAAAAAGATACTCTTGCCAAGAAAGCAGGTTTTGCACCTTTTCTCCTGCTCCTTCAGATCCAATCTTACCCCCAGATCTGTAGCAGATAATCTACTGCAGTCTTCCCTTCCTCTGTGACCCCATCCTCGAGAGATCACAAATACTGTCTTCTCCAACCTTCCTTCTCCCAAATCATACCATTATCCCAGCCACCAATACCAGTAACCTGTGAACACACCAGCTGAACAGCCCAGGGAAACTGGTCCATGAAAAATTTCCTAACAGGCAGCACACAGCTTTAACACTCTCCTAAAGTCCAGGGAGGAAGCAGAAACCAAGAATCAAAACATTTATCCAGTAGAGACAAAACCTGATATCATCAGCTGTAGCTGAGTCCTGATGTCTCCCTCAGGGGAGGGGGTGAGAAGGCATGGAGTCAACAGCACAGACTCTGGGAGTCAGGCAAGTGGCAAAGCAGACTTGTTTATTGAGCAGTGGGGAGAGCTTTATATACCTTCCTCTCAGAACCCAGGCTGCATTCCAATCCATTGACTTTGCATGGTTGCCCCTCTGATCATGACTAGGCATGATCAGAACCTCTGACAGTGACTGTTGCTAGGCCCTCAGGCAGACTCCAGGTTGATTTATCTCTCAACCTTGTAGGCCTTACCTTCCTACATATGGACCCTTTTTTATTTATTTCATGGGTGCTCAGCTGGAACCAGCGTTCTCTGCTCAAGCGTTGTTGACCCTGTCTCAGGAGGGCTCAACAACTGGACTGTGCCTGTCTTAGATTGACCTGCCAAACAGGCTCTTACCAGTCATTTACTACCAGCCCTGGAAAAGCATTCATTCCTGAAAAACTGCCAGGATGGGGGGATTAGGTGGTAGCTTTTTGAATTTCAGATAACCAGGCATGTATAACCTCCTACAGGGGACTCCGAGAGGGATGCTCACTAACATCTAACATCTAACATTTAACACCTAACACCTAACATCTAACATCTAACACCACTAACATCTGCAGAGTTGCCTCAGTTGCTGTCCACTGCTATTGAATATGCTGCAGAAGATATTTAAAGAGAATAAGGATTAACAATAACACCCTGCCAAAAAGGCATATGTGAGCATCCAGGAGGGATCAAATAGCCTTTTTATATTAAGCCAAACCTTTTCAAAACATAAAGAGTCAATAACAATAACCACTGCCCTTATCTGATCTAGTTGAAAAAAATTCATGTTAGCTATAATGAATAATATAGAAACTTAGTTGACTATGGGCCCTTAATATACTTAGCCAGCTCCTGGCATGCTGGACTAACATTCATCATCTTAAAAGGTGTCATACAACATGAGGAAAAGAGAGGGTCACAAATGAGTCTCATTAAGGTATTAAAGGGCCAATTTCTTCCTCTAATAATAAATCAGTTTGTTCGGGGAGGCAATGAGAGCAAGAAAGGGGAGTATATGCATTACCCATCCTAGGTTATTCCTTCCTTGGTGGAAGCAGGCTGATGCATAGCTGGGCATACATCTCTTACTGGGACCCATATTGGTGTTGTGGCAGTCTGAGGAAAAACACAATCATATCCTCTCCCACCAGTTAGCGGGAGGCTGGCTACTGCCATTGGAGAAAGATAGGATCTCTCCATCTTACCAGGGTCAGGAGTGTGTTCCTTGGCAGAGATGTACAATGATTGTAGGCCAGACTGAGCCCCTTGTCATCAAAACTGAGAAAGTCCATATAGAAAAGGTCAGATGGAAAAGTCCTGTTAAGGCCAGATGAGGATTGTCCCCTAGTCTCTGGCGAGAGAGTCCCAGTCAACAGTTCCTTAAGAGCTCTGTTGATCCTCCTCACAATAGCTTGTCCCTGTGGATTTCAGGGGATGTCAGTGGTATGGGAAATCTTCCAGGACCCCAGAAAGTCTTTGAATTGTTGAGAGGCATAGGCAGGGACATTGTCAGTTATAAGTGCCCAAAGTATAGCAAATATGGGTGACTATTAATCTGTAATTCTTAATAACCTATATAGCTTAAAGACTAATGCTTCATACTACAAAAATAAACAACTTTTAACAGATGTTCAGAATGAGAACAATGACCTCAAAATTATATCAATATATAAAGATATCTTGGTCAAAGTTAGAAATGCATAGTGCAATATGACAAAAATACCCTTAAACTGTATCATTGTGCAAAATATCTTAAGAATATGGAAGCATGCATATATACAGTGTAACAAAAATAATTTTACATTTGTATACAAAAACATAAGCAAAAATAGAAATATACACAATAGAATGATATAATTTTAAATTTGTATCAATATACAAATTATCTTAGACAGGAATACAAAAATAATATTACATATGTATCAATAAAGAAGAATCTGTAACAACATAAATTGTCTATAACTAATAACTGCTAAAAATAGTTCACAAGTAAATACACTAATCTATCTTATCATCACATCCCATCCATTCCCTCCTTTTCTTTCCTAAAAGAGATTCCACAGTCTAAACTTCATTGTCCCACCCCAACCCTATTACAACTTATAACCAACCCTTAACCGATGACAGTTATCCATAAACCTAAGAAAACAAAATCTACTGGGAGAGGGGGCATTGTTTTCTTAATATTACTTCCCGTTGTCTCAGGAGCAACAATATCTCTCAGGGATCCTATTTTAAAAAACACTAAAACAACAGTTAGATCTCAAGAGGACAAGCTGTAACATTGTAGCCCATCTCTGAGTAGTGGGTAAGGCTGTTCTGAAGTCCTAATCAGTAAAAAGTTCTCCTGGCTGTTTAATGAGATTGTGGAAGTAAGATGAAGGGTCCCATGGGGTGCATGCCTTAAAGGCCTTGAAGGTCAGGTCAGAAACCCGTTGGTAGTAGACTTAATGGCCAAACTGTGCCTGATAGATGGAATGGACAAAGTTAACTCGTCCAGTGAGCATGTCAAGGGTCACTGGAATATCAACTAAGAGGTTTGTTCATGCTTGAGTTTCTGCCTGATCATCATAAGCCAGTTTTCCAACTAAGAAAGGTGGCCGGCTCCAGAACAGTTTTACTGCAGTGGATGCATAGCCTCCTGCTGCAGGAGTGGAGCTGATGGGTAAGTGGTACCTGTGGTCTCTTAACTGTGTCTGTGTTCTCCTTAGCAAGTTTCGTGGGGCTTGAACTATCTGTCTCCTCCTCATCAGATGCCCTAGAGAGATCAGACATGGAGGTAAAGGAGAGGTTACCCATTTTGTAGAGGGAGATAGCAGGTGAGCAACAGCCAGAGAGAAGATGGCAGTCAACAGGAGTGGATAATTGTGTTGGACATTCACGTTTTATGGTTAGTGGGGGACTTCCGTGGTTTTTTTTAGGCTACGGCCGTATGCCAACATGGTGTCTCCAGATGAGAGACAGTGCTTGGAAGCCTAGGAGCCAAGTCTTGGTTCTACCTCTTGGGGGGGGGGCAGCCATTATGTGGAGGTACCAGGTGAACCAAAACAGAAAAATATGTTTCTTCCTGATTGGAAAGTCAGGCAAACGTGACAGACAGCACAAAAGAAGGAAGGAAGGAAGGAAGGAAGGAAGGAAGGAAGGAAGGAAGGAAGGAAGGAAGGAAGGAAGGAAGGAAGGAAGGGGAGAGAGAGAAAAAGAGAGAGAGAGAGAGATGTTCCCTAACACTTTTTCACCAGAGGGACCGCGGGGGTCTTCTCACTAAAATACACCATCTTGGGGAAGTTGTCCAGTACTGTGAGTAAGGGAGATGACAGGAACTTGTTCGGGCACCAGATGTAGCTGGGTCCTAACAACTCCCTCTGGGAGAGGGTGAGAAGACACGGAGTCAACGACATAGACTCTGGGAGTCAAGCAAGTGGTAAAGCAGACTCATTTATTGAGCAATATGGAGAGCTTTATATACCTTCCTCCCGGTACCCAGACTGTAATCTGTTGATATTGTGTGGTTGCTCCTCATTGGCAAGGCATGATCAGGACTTCTGACAATGACTGTTGCTAGGCCCTCAGGGAGACTCCAGGTTGCCTCATCTCTTGGCCTTGTAGGCCTCATCTTCCTACAATCACCTAGACCTATAACCATCCCAATGCCAAATGCCTAGATGTCAGTGTAAAAATGTAATCAGTAACATCCAGGACATGATATTTCCACTGGAGCCTAGCAGTCCTACCACAGAAGGCACTGGCTATTCCCACACAGCTGTAACCCAAGAAAAAGTCTTCAAAACAATCTATATGAAGATGACAAAGGCCATTAAAGAGGGAATGAATTAATAATTTATATAAATTCAGGAAAATACATACAAGCAGAGAAGGAATTGAATAAAATTGCTCTAGACCTTAAGACAGAAGTAGAATAGATGATGAAGACTGGAAATGAAAAAAGTTAGAAATTTGAACAGGAACTACAGAGTCAAACTCCACCAACAGAATTCAGGATATGGAATAAAAAATTCTCAGGCATTGAAGATTTGATAGAGAAAAATGGATATATTGTTCAAATAAAATGACATCGTGAAATTTTCAGGCAAATGAATGAAACTAGATAAACTTATCCCGAGGGAGGTAATTTAGACTCAGAAAGACAAACACGATATGAACTCATAAGTGGATACTAGATGTAAAGGAAAGGATGACCAGACAACAATCTACAGCTCCAGAGAAGCTAGGTAATTAGGAGTACCCTAAGAGGGATGTACGGATCTCCCTGGAAGGGGAAATAGATACCTCCCAGGTAAACTGGAAGAAGAGGGCACAGTCGAGGAGAGGGGAACAGGATGGTTAAGTTGGGGAAGGGATGGAGTGGGAGAGCAATGAAATAGAGATCCTGATAGAGGGAGCCATTATGAGGTTAGGGAGAAACCTGGGGCTAGGAAAGTTCTCAGTAATCCACAAGGATAACCCCAGCTAAGATTCCTAGCAATAGTAGAAAGACCTTTCCCTGTAGTCAGATTGGTGACTGCCCTAACTGTCATCATAGGACCTTCATCTAGTAACTGACGAGAGAAGATACAGAGATCCACAGCCAAGCACCAGGCTGAGCTCCAGGAGTCCAGTCGAAGAGAGAGAGGAAGGATTATATGAGCAAAGGGCATCAAGATAATGACAGAGAAATCCAGAGACAACTAAACCAAGTTCCTGGGAACCTGAGGGTGTTTGAGTGCAGCAGAGCTGATTGCCTTCCTCCCCCTGTCTATCATGTGGTGGCATGAATGAGGCAGCAATTGGGAGAGATGGTCCTGCACCCAGCCTGGGCAAAACAGTGGAGCTGGCCCTGGAGGTGAGAAGGACCCCAGGGTCTGAGAACAGGAGGGCAGGCTGCCTTGGAAAGGCTGGCTGAGGCAATGTTGGAGAGCTTGTACACAGGGGTGGGGTGGGGTGGATGACAATAGGGAAAAGATGGTATTCTGACCAGTCTAGCTGACACCTAGGCCTAAATTTTTATTTGCTTTGAGGGAAGATGTTTTAAGGATGATTGTTGTAGCAGAGGACGGGCAGATGGGTGAGATTGGAATGCATGGTGTGAAAAGCACAAAGAATCAATAAAAGTTAATAAGAAAAAAGAAAGAAAGAAAATAAGGCCTTTCCTAATGTGCAGATCTAACCAACAAATTCTGAAAAGACAGTCATCTCTTCTTTTCATTTTTTATTAAGAATTTTTTAAATGCAATTTTTTCTCATTTTACATAATTATTCCCATTCCCACTCCCTCCCCTCCTCTTGCTTCTGCTTCCTTTTCTACCTTCCTGACCCTACCTCCCCATCCATTCCTCAGAAAGGGTAAGGCTTCTCATGGGGAGTAAACAAAATCTGACATTTTTCCTCCTCCTTCCTCTTCTCCCCTCCCCCTTCCCTTCACCGTCTCTTTTCCCCCCTCCGCCGCTAATTTTCTCAGGAGCTCCTGTCTGTTTCACCTTCCCAGGGGGAAATCAATGTATGTCTCTCTTAGGGTTCTTCCTGTTACCTAACTTCTTTGAATCATGGACTGTAGGCTGATTATCCTTTGCTTTACATCTAATATCCACTTATGAGTGAGTACATACCATGTTTGTCTGTCTGGGTCTGAGTTACCTCACTCAAGATGTTTTTTTCTAGTTCAGTCCATTTGCATGCAAATTTCAAGATGTCATTATTTTTTAGCACTGAGTAGTACCCCATTGTGTAAATGCACTACATTTTCTTCATTCATTCTTTAGTTGAGGGACATCTAGGTTGTTTCTAGGTCCTGGCTATTATGAATAATGCTGCTATGAGCACAGTTGAGCAAATGTGCTTGTGGTATGAGTGTGTATCCTTTGGGTATATGCGCAAGAGTGGTATTGCTGGGTCCTGAGGTAGATTGATTCCCAATTTTCTGAGAAATTGCCATACTCATTTCCAAGTTCACACTCTCACCAGCAATGGAGGAGTGTTCCCCTTATTCCACATCCTCTCCAGCATAAGCTATCATTGGTATTTTTGATCTTATCAATTTTGACCTGTATAAGATGGTATCTCAGAATTGTTTTGATTTGCATTTCCCTGATGGTTAAGGATATTCAGCAATTCCTTAAGTCTTTCGGCCATTTGCAATTCTTCTTTTGAGAATTCTCTGTTTAGATCTGTATCCCATTTTTTGATTGGATTATTTGGTAGTTTGATGCCTAGTTTCTTGAGTTCTTTATATATTTTGGAGATCAGTCCTCTCTCCAATGTGTGACTGGTGAAGCTCTTTCATCATACAGTAAGCTGCCATTTTGTCTTAGTAACTGTACCCTTTGCCTTACAGAAGCTTCTCAGTTCTAGGAGGTTCCATTCATTCATTGTTGCTTACAGTATCTTCCCCTACACATATTTGTATAATGCTTGGGAACCAGACTAAAGACACTGCTTCTGGGAATGTGATCATGGATAGACAGACTGGTTTTTGTCATAGCTTTTTATTGAATGTGTTATTTGGCAACCTCAAATATGTAAAAAGTACACTGTCATCATCCTAACACCCACCTTCTCCATTCTGCCTCTCATCCCATTACACACTTGGTTCTTAATAGTTCCCTTCTCACACTTGCAGCTTTTGTTGTTCTGGTTTTGGTACCCACTGATTAGAGATTCTGTATTTTAACAGTCTTTTGCTTATTGCTTTTCCTTTTTTAGAAAGAGAAAGAGTCTCTGTCAGCTCAATAGATGTATTAGCCATTCTGAGGAGCTAGACCTGTGCAGAAACAGGAAAATTACCTCTCTCCCACTAGGAAGATGGGAAACCTCACTCTACTTTTTGGATGGATATTTAGCTTGCAGACAGGATTGACCTCCAATAAAGGATATTCAAACTTCACTAGGATGGAGACTTGTGTACTGTTGGAAAATCAAACTTTTATAATGGGATTTTGTATTCAAGAGCAATGAGCTTATAACAGGAGCTTCTATACTTGAAGGCTCCAAATGAAAAGTAAATGATTTATGAATTTCAAAAAAACAAGCAAACAAACAAACAAACAAATTCTGAGTAGAAATCTTGTGGTTGGCAATCTAATGCTTCTCCTCTTTTTTAAATTGTTATTATTATTCCACATTGTTCTAGGGGACATTATCTGCCCCGGGGAAAGCTCATAAGAATCCAGAGGGGACAGCAACTGCATTTCAAAAAGACTTTTAAGAACTCATAACTGAAACATTTTTGTTGAAAACTGAAAGAGGGTTTAAGTTAGGCAAACTTTTCTGGAGTGGAAAGCCTCTTTTACTTTGGAGAGAATGATTTTGAATATCAAAATCTGAGCACTAATATATTCTATGTGTGAAACATAATGTGAACTATGGGGCTGAGACAAATTCAGGGCTTGCTGTTTGAATAACAAAAAGAATACAACCTTTGGAGAAGACAGCCTTGCAGTTAGTGGGATACTGGGGGAGCAGACTCTCATCCGTGCCCCCAGCTAAACTGTGATGCCCTCATCAAGGACAGATAGGAGTAATTGAAACAGGGGAGTGTGAATGTTCCTCACTTTCCAGAGCAGTCTCTCAGAAAGACTTGAGTCCTCGCAGGGAGGAGTAGGTAAGTGAGGTACTAGGTGGATGGTTTGAGAATGCCAAGTTGACTCTAGTTCACTATATCACAAGACCATAAACACAGTTGAACAGTTGAAGACTATACAGGGGTGATGGAGGCATGGTGGACATAGAATGGCCACTGGGTGGTCACAAGCAAGACACAAAGTGCAGGAATCACTTGGCATGACACTAAGGTTGACTATGGGTCATGTACCTTCCTGGAATCTATCAAGTGGAGGTAGAAATGAGGAAGTATGAGGATCTTTTTCCTTCAAGGTAGGAAACATTTTCTGGAACTGGATTTACTATAGGGCCTTGTGAGGAAAAGCAGAGAGAAAGCAAAGAGCAGAACCTCAAAGTATTTTTGTTACTCAACCTGGAGTTCTCATCATTGACTAACTGGGTTTGCATAAAAACTCTAAGTAGTTTTTCCTGCATCAGGAGTATTAGGAGTTCTGAATGACAATGAAGATGGAAGATTGGAACTTTCTAACATTTACTTACCTGCATACATATTATATTGCATGCACTAAGGCTTTGCATATTTTATTTGATATTTCTGTATTTTGACAACATTTAACAAATAAAATAATGTGTACTCATGTATCCTTTGTGGATATTGAAGTTAATTTCTCAGTACAATAAAATACTTTGATTTGCTCAATAATTATACCTGCTAATTACTAATTCATTCATCACTTTTTTTTTCTCAGAAATTGAAACTAAAATTTATATTCATTGTTCTCCTTTTTTCATTTTTTGAGGAAAGGAAGAGAGTCTATTATTATTTCCTTTCTGACTCAGTCAATTGAATTTTATGGATGTTTTTATGGCAGAATTCCTTACTATTTACGTTGCTCAGTTTTTCAATGGTAATGAAATCATTTAATTTATTTTACAAGGGAGTTATCCTGGCTTAAATTTCCAGCTAATCCCTTTTTTTGGCTTGGTAACTTGGCTTACAAGGGGAAGAAGGAGACTCAATTAGAAGGACTTTTTCTAAATTCCCTCTGCTCCTCTTTGCCCTCCTTCCTCACCATCACCATGTCTTCTCACACTTTGACTCAACTCTCAAGAAGAGGTTTTTGTTTTTTTTTTTCCAGGACAGGGTTTTTCTGTAGCTTTGGAGCCTGTCCTGGAACTAGCTCTTGTAGACCAGGCTGGCCTCCAACTCACAGAGATCTGCCTGCCTCTGCCTCCCCAGTCTGGGATTAAAGGTGTGCGCCACCACCACCTGCCCCCCATTTTTGAGAAGATTTCTTCTTAACCTTTCCTGATTCAACAATTTCACAGAAATCTCAGCAATATTCTCACTCATGAGTATCCCCTTCCTTTCTGTAACTTAAAACAATTTTTTCTATGAAGGATATTTTTATTATTAGCCCCAGAAACCCCTCTCCTCCATCTAGCTTCTCTTCAGTAAGAAGCAAAGAATAGCCCAAGTCACTTGCATGCAGATGATATGACCAGACTCTCAAGACTATCCTATGCTGATTAGAAAGCTTTTACATTGAATGTGTCCTTCCCTCTTCAGGACATTTACTTAGCTCCCCCTCATTAGGAGTTCTACCTGTGGCAGATAGGAAACCTGGAGTTCCTTTGGAGTTCATGTGTGGCTGCTTGAAGATAGTTTGTCTGGGAAGTTTTAGTTCATTCCAGATCCATTTCTTAAAAGATCTCTTTAGTTTTGCATTGCTTATCTTATTAAAACACAAGGCAGTTAGATGTTTGTATATTTCCCTCCTACTCACCACTTGCTCAAGCATCTAATTTATATTAAGAGAATATTCCATTGAGTAATGTTTAATGTGTGGTTTATAATTCAATGAGAAATAGATTGATTCCTTTAAATATAAGCTTGAAATGAACATAAGATCATACTTTGACCTTGTAATTATCTTCTGGAGTAGGGCCAATGGGTGTCTGTGCACAGGTCTTGCAAGTGACCTGTGTTTTTATTATGTTAACAAAGAGGCTGAGGAAATAAAATGAAATTATTAAAGGCTGGCTCCCAGTTCCACTTTTGCCCACTCCCTGGCCTTGGCTATGATG
>PVIU01024846.1:0-24751 GCA_004026605.1 Ondatra zibethicus
AACCGAGTGCTCTCCAATAAAGCGTGATCTGGGAAGAATCCTGAGTCTGGCTGTTCATTCCGCTGGTCGGGAGTCACCCAGATAAATTCATCCATAATTCTTGTCTATATTAGCTACATGGCTTGGTACCTTTTATCAGTGAGGTATTCTCATCTTGCTTCCTCTGTGTCTGGCTTCCTCTGTGTCGACCGCAGACCGAGTCTTTCCCCTCCCCAGAATTCTCCTGCTCTTGTCACCCTGCCTCTACTTTCTGCCTTGTCATCTCTCCTATACTTCCTGCCTGGCTACTGGCCAATTGGAGTTTGTTTAAAACAATACAGTCTAAGTAACAGGGTACAAGACCATTGTCCTACAGCACAGTGACACTCCTTTTGAGCCTATGGGGGCCATTTGCTTTTAAACCACCACCACAGGAAGTAACAACCTTTTGCTAATGTCTGCATCATCTCCTGCATCCAGCTCTCACCAAGAGTTTATTTTTAGGTGGGACTATGGTTGCATCTTCTGTGATAGAGCTCATCTAGCTTAGAACATGACGAGATAACTTGGACCACTGTGGTGGTTTCAGTCAGAAATGTTCCCCATAGTCTTTAGAAATTTGAACGTTTGATCCCCAGTTTCAGTAGATGTAGGTGTTGTGGCCTTGCTGGGTGAGGTACACCACTAGGGCAAGCTTTGATATCGAACACCCTGTACCGATTCCAGCTTGTTCTGTCTGCGTCATGGTTACCATTCATGTTGTTAGCACTCAGTTTGCTGCTCCTGCTGCCATGCCTGCACTTGGGGCCATGCCTTCTTGCCGTGATGGATTCTAAACTGAATAAATTCTTCTTTAAGTTGCCTTGGTTGTGATGTTTCAACACAGCGGTGGAAAAGTCACTAATACAACCAGGGACCAGGGAACACAAACAAAAATATGCTTACTAAAGTTCTTATTGAGGAACTCTAGTCACAGATATGTGGACGGTCCCACCCATGTGTATTTTTAAAATCTGAAAATATTCAAGCCTCTGGAAGAAAACAGCCACATGTCTCATTGTTTGTCTGTAACAATCAAATGTATCCAAATCAAAGCTCATGTTACTGGTGTTTAGGATTTTCATTCCAACCACCCCTGCCAATTCATTTCAAATTCCTTTTACTTTCCAATAATCTACTGCTTCCCAATAACTCACATACCGCTCCAATGGTTATTAAATTTAAATGCAGCTTGGTCACTGGGATTCTTGTCAGTGTGTAATTACACTGGAGCTGCACATTTGTTAGAAGAGTTAATGAGTTTAACAGGTCTCTCGGAGCAATGGATGGAAGACTACAAATTCACGAGTGCTTGCAGCTTTTTAAAAGAGAAAAATAAAAGAACGAAGTCCTAAAGATCTCCTCTGGATGTGCATAAAATACCTTGAAGTGTTTATAAAATTCAAAGGTAAATACTTTGAACTCTGGTAAATTATTCAGCATAGTTGAAGTTATACATTAAAACTGTATGTGTGTGTGTGTGTGTGTGTGTGTGTGTTGTATGTGAAATAATCAAGATTTTTGTGAGGATCACAAAATTGCCACAGAAGTTTGGCCAAAGTCAGCATAAAATGATTTCACAAAATGATTGAACTTTTCTCTGTGGGAGATGTTCCTGGCTAAGTCCTTCCTTTTTGGAACCTTCATGGGGCTCACTCATCCACCACTGGACATCACTGGCGGTCTCTCCACCCAGGGACAGAGGAAAATGATAAAAACTCCTCCTTAGCCTCTAAGCCTAATCTGGACCTGTGACTTAAGGCCATCTGTTCTCTCTTCTTAAGTATACTGTTTGGACAGCTTGCAGGAGAATTCTATGGTTGCCCTTTCTCACTCACTGTTTGGCACATTAGAGTCTGGAACACTTGGCACTTAGTGGCGAAGGATGTGTTATCTATCTGAAGCATCTAGTATGGTGGCCACCAGCTATGTTAAGATTCTGAGCACGGAGAACGTTCATGAAGCTGAAGAGCTGAAATTTTATTTAATTTCCTTTGTGGTGGTTTAGAACTTCTATCCATGTTGGACGGCACAGATCTAGATGGTGTCTTTCAAGGTAGAATCTGTAATCCCTTAACTAGACCCTAAATTCAATAAGCCCAGGGACCATGTTTTTCACTGTTCTGTGCATTAGCATATCAACCACACCCAGCATCATCTCTGGCATACAGTAGACATTCACTTAATAAAAGTCCTATAACTTGGCCAGTGGAATGGTGGTGGCTACAATTAGTGTGGTCTTCTCGCCTCTGCTAATCCAATTCAGAGGCTCCTTCAGAGACCATCTCTGAGGTTTTGTCTTCTCGGTGATTTCAGATCCCATCAAGTTGGCAATGTTAACCATCATGATGACTAACAAAAACACCAACAAGAAAAATGAACTCTAGACTAATATTCTGACCTTGCGTAGTGCATGTTTGAGCACACTTTGAGAAATATTTGAAACATATGCCATAAAAAGCCTTAGAAACCAATTTAATCAGGATTTTAACACTAAATACGATAGGTTTCTGTCTATTTCCTTTCTGAAGGTATACTAGGGAGGGTTGAGCAACAGAAACTCTCTCTGCATCTGACAATTAGCCTGTGCTAACCATCTGCAAATATTTTGAAGCTAATATTATTATGGTTTTTGCACCATCTGAAGTCAAGAGAGGGATGTACAATACATTTTTCTTTTTTACTAAAAGGTAACCAGATGAAGTGTGTTTGAGAATGAGTTGTGGAGAGCTAGTGTCCAGCATGGTAGTTATAGTTGGAAACATCACATTGTATAATAAAACTCTACTACAATGGTAGATCTCAGGCATTTCTCCATGAAAAGTATCTAAGCAAGATGGTAGAATGTTAATTGGCTTGATTGTGATAATTATTTCACAGTTTATGCATAGATCAAATTCATCATGGTTTCTTAGAGGTGATCTCATTTTTCTGTTAGGCTTTTATAAAATTGAAAAGATAATATATAGTAGAAGATAGCAACAGAGGTTAAATTAGTCCCCAAAGTGATTTGAGTCACTGAGATTTTCTGCAATACAATTCTCAATTCTCCAAATTTCACAAGACTCAGCTAGGACACCAGGGCAATGAAATGATCCAATGTGTAATCCCAACCAAGCCAGAGAAACCTAGAAGTTAAAAACTCAGGATATCAACAGCTTTCGTTTACAGCGTACATATGAACGTGGTGCTGGCTGAATTACATGTTTAACTCATAAATAATATTTCACTTGGTTCACACGTTTATGTGACTGTTTGTGCACATGTGTGGGGAGGACCTTGGGCTTTGCTCCTCAGGCCCTCTTTATCTTTTTGAAATAAGTTCTCTTACTAGCCTAGAACTTACCAAATAGGTTAGGCTGACAGGTCAGTGAGCCCCAGGGATTCACCTGTCTCCACCTCCCCAGTATTGGGAATACAAGCATGCTTTATAATGCCCAGTTTATTAACGAGGTCCCTAGGAATCAAACTCAGGTCCTCCTTTACTGACGGAGCTCTCTCCCATCCCCATAGATGAGAGTTTGATATTCACTACATAAATGAGAAAATTTCAGACCCTCTGTACACAGTCTTCTGACTATTTCATGGCAGAGGCAAACTTTCAGACTCAGGATTGTGTGATTGCCAAGGATATAGTTTCTTTATTTCCAGACCATTATGAATAACTAGATATTTTCATGTCCAGAATGCCTTGTTCTATCTCAGTAAAATGACAGTTGTTTAGACTTTATATTATCTGAATGCCTTCATAAAATAACCATACTTTCAAAACACTCTGGAGTATTCATGAGACTTCCTTTCTTCCTTCCCTCCTTCCCTCCCTCCCCCCTTTCTCCCTCCCTCCCTCCCTCCATCCCTTCCTCCCTCTCTTCCTTCTTCCTTTGTTTTGAGAGAGGATCTCCCTTTGTAGCACAGGCTGGCCTGAAATTTACAATCCTCCCACTTCAGCCTCCTAAATGGTGGGATTGCAGGCCTCTATGTCTGCAGCTGACTACTCCCCCACCTTTAAAATGGTTCCCTTACATAGTGAATCTCTATAGTTAAACCAATAGAATAGCATCTGTATTATTTGGCTTTATCTATTAAATATGTTTTCCATTGAACTAATGAATAAACACCCTATTCTGCTTACTTGAACCTTCAAAACCTAAATGAAAAAACAAAACAAAAACAAACAAACAAATCCCCCAAACAAAGAAGAGAAGAGAGAAAAGAAAAACAAGAGAAAACTTCTGATCCTTTTCTGTTATTGGTCTGTTAATTTTAATTAATAATAGGTATTTGTTGAAAATGATGTTTACAGGGAACACTATAAGAAGTTTCTAAATTTATCCAACTGTGAGAGTTGGAGAAGTTAAGGGTAGAAAAAATATACAAACATACTTCTAATTGCATATATATTTTAATGATACACCCAGAGCCACGCCTGCCACACCTACCATTGTCATCTAGGCAATGCTACAAAATATCTCAAATTAGTTTGCAAAAGTTACCTTGGAGGAAAATATATCTATCACCAATCCCTTTACTTTACTGCTAATCATTTGGAAAGTTCTGTTGACAAGGTATGCTGATATTCTCAGAATTCTCCCCCAGTCCAAGATTAACTTTCATTATTCTCAGATGTATTTTTTTTTAACATACACCCAAGCAAAATAACATTCTAGATACTCATGGAAAATTCTCTTTTTCCCTCTGCAAATATTATGCTGAAGTCTGTCATTCAGTCTATGTCCCAAATCAACAAATGGTAAATATTTCAATATAGTTGTCTGGTATATTTTGAGTACTTTCCTCTCTAAATTCCCTTTAAAGGAAGACTATGTCCTTCACTTTACTAAAGATGTCTGCAAAGCAACTAAAAGCATTTGGAGGAGATAAATTAAAAGTGTCTTTGCTCTCCTCTATGTCGGGTACAAGGACCTTTGTACTTATAATACAGCTTTGGAGAAACGTCTTTGTGTTCTATCAATAATACATTGAGATTCCGTTTATTTCGTTTTATGTTGTTTTTACTTCTGCTAGGCAAACAAGACTCTCCTAGCTTTCTCATTCTAATCAAACTGTAGAATGCTAATAAAACAAATCCAAACTAATAAAGCCCATTTCCTTTATATTAATCCTGTTAAAGGTATCAGGGACTCATATCCCTGGCTATAAATAGTACAATCAGACGTGAGGTCAGAAGATGAAATATGGATACAGAGAATATTAACATACAGAATATTAAGACCGAAGCAAAAGGCTGAACTGAATTGGATGATTATTTAAAAGGCATGTGCAGGGTGGAGACCAGACTCCACGGGAGACATTGAACACTCTTGGACCCCTACGACCTCCATGTGAGCACAATCTCAGCCCGAGGTATGTAGAGGGAGTTCTTAAGTTTTATTTTTACACTAATCAGTTTGTTTTGCAAAAGATGAAAGTCTGCAAACCACAAATTTGATAATTGTTTTTCCCTATACTTAGGAAGACTGAACTACTCCAGAGACTCTGATTTTCCCTACGAAGAATTTCCTCTAAAATCTAGTTTATTTTAATTATAGCACTCAGGGTGTGATTTCTGTTTATAATTCCTCCGGATGAATCTGCTCTGGCTGGGTTTGGGTCAGAGCTATTTCTAGGAAATGCCTGCTACTTTCTCTCAAACGAAAACTTCTTTATGCGTTTCTTTCTTTTCCTCTGGCCTGATGCCATTGCTGCTTGACTAGAAGAGCAGGTGATCCATGTGCCCACCGATAACCGGGCATGTGGGTGGGGTAGGATGCAGCCACCTCTCAAGGAGGTGGTAAGCATGGGGGAGCAGTGAACATACCCATTGCTTGTTAAAGATAACAGTGTCAGTGAGGATTCTTCAGCACCCAAGCTTGCCGCAAGCAAATTAACCAACCAAGAAAACGAGAACACAGAAAAATGTATGAGTCTATGGAGGTGTACAGTGGATTCCTGAACAAGAGACCTATGGGGTCGAAGAAAGCCCTAGACCAAGACCTCAAAGGTAGCCTTCAACCCATGAGATTCTGTCCCCCATCATGCAGATTTCTTGTGTAGTCGGATACTTCTCTTCTGCCCAACAGTTCCCAAATAATAGCTCAGGATTATAGCTAACTAGCTCTTACATGTTAAGTTAACCCTTATTCCTTATTTACACTCTGCCATGTAGTGGTACCTTTATTAGCATGGCACTTTGATCTGCTCCCTCTGCATCTAACTGGCGGCTCCTCTGACTCTGCCCTTTCTTTTCCCATCATTCTCAGTTTGGCTTTCCCTCTGACCTTCCTGCCTGGCTACTGGCCTGTCAGCTTCCTTATTAGCCAATGAGAGTAATACGTATTCACAGTGTACAGAAAGATTACAGCATTCTTGGCCCTATGCTGTAGTTTGGTTGTGGAATATCCCCCAAAGCCCATGTGATAAAGGCGTGGTCTTCCACCTATAGGGATACAGAAAGGCAATGGAAACTCTAAGAGGCAGGGTCTAGAACAGTGGTTCTCAACCTTCCTTAGGTTGTGACTGTTTAATACAGTTCTCCAGCCATAAAATTAATCTTTTGATACTTTTAAAGTGTAATTTTGCTACTGTTTGCTGTGGAATATTATTTTAAGGTGTGTTACATTTGTTTATGCTATCGAACATTTGCTTTAATGATTCAAAGATGTGTTGCATTCATGTATGTTCCACTTGTTTAACTCTGTGAAACTGTGTTACTTTGCTTGTCTAAAACACCTGATGGTCTATTAAAGAGTTGAATGACCAGCAGTGAGACAGGAGAAAGGAGAGGCAGGACTGGTGGGCAGAGAGAATAAATAGGAGAAATATGGGAAGAGAGAAGGAAGAGCAAGAGAGAACAAGGAGAGGAGAACGCTAGGATCCAACCACCCAGCCAGTCATGGAGTAAGAGTCAAAGGAAGATTGTAGAAGTAAGAAAAGGGAAAATCCCAGAGGTAAAAGGTAGATGGGATCATTTAAATTAAGAAAAGCTGGCTAGAAACAAGCCAAGCTAAGATCAGGCATTCATAAAAAAGAATAAGACTCTGTCTGTGATTTATTTGGGAGCTGGCTGGTTCCTCCACCCCCATGGGAAAAAAAACCCAAAAGAGTAAAAGAAAAACCTTCAATAACAACTGTTATGAACGGTAATGTAAAGATCTGATATATGACCCCATGGGGTCTCTACCCACAGGTTGAGAACCACTGATCTAGAAGGAAGGCACAGAGAGCTTGTCTATGAACTACTTCCTGGGACTCTAGCTCCTACCTCTTCTCTTTTGCTAACAAGCTAAGGAGTGTGGGGTTACACACTCATGTGTAACTGCTCATGTGTCTGCCATGAACTGACACTGTGAAATCAAGCCACCAGCCCAAAGTAATAGGTTACTGATTAGGACAAAAACTGTGAGCTAACAGCAGCCTTTTATCTCTCCACAGTTCTTATCTCAGGTATCTGTTACAGGCGTGGAAGACTGACTCACATCTGATGAGCCCATTTCAATTCTTTCCCCCAGCAGAGGAGCTAGATCTGACCTGTAATCTAGGCAGAAGACAGGAATGTCAAGAAAGCAGTTATTTTTTCATGGAGAGATGAATTGTCTTTTGTTCCCAATTCCAGATTTGTAGGAAGAGGGATCGATCTGATGCAAAGAAAATTTGGTACAGATTCCCATCCATTTAAAATTAAATACCTGGTGAGTTGGGACCGAGATCATATCCTCACTGTGGGATGCCAGTGGGGGAAGATCAGGGTGGCAGTTTGGAGCATTTGTTGAGAGCTAGGCAGATGGTCCATGCTCCTGTGCTATTGTGATAAAGAACAAATATGAAGTTCAGGGAGAGAGGCTATGTGGGCTTCTCGATGGCACTCAGGCATATACAGTTGTCTGGGGCTCAGGAATAGCCCATTTGCCATCTTAAGATGTTTGCTACCAAGTAGCCTGAAGTAGTTCAAAGTCCTTCCGACCATAGGAGGCCAATGAGGATGACATCTCTTATTTTTTTTTATACCTTTAGCTCAGGTTTACAATTTGGTCTTCTGTGTGAGATGCCAACTCAGTTGATGTTCCTCCAACTGGGTAGATGCTATATGACATGGGATTCTCTGAAGCCTTGTAGGAAGGCTGTATGAGAGAACTTTGCTATATCAACTTGTTTTATTTTTTAATTCAAGGGGATTTTGTGATAAGAAAGTTTCACACATATTATTTCAATGTGTCTAAACCAAGAAATCAGATGCAAATAGAAACTATAAAAGAAATAAGATTTGGATCAAACAGTTCACATTGTATTCCCTACACCAGGCTTGGTTCCTGATTAAAGCTATCTTTCTTTACTAAAAGAGCAAGGTTGAACCCAAATGGCTTAGACTATACTATCAAAATTTCATACACTTGTGTCTTCTACCCATAGATTACTGCAGCTCTCAGACATCGCCAGAGAAGTTTCTTTGTACAGCAGATGGTGGTAAATGTAGAAACTCACAACTGAGCAAGCTGTAGAGAATAAGGGACTGTGGCCCAGACACAAATGGGGCATCTATACCACACCCTTTCCCAAGACTCAGGGACCATTGTAGAAGATGGGGCAGAAAGAATATAAGAGTTGGAGTTCAGAAAAGGCCAGCAAGAAACAGTGTCTTTGGGACACACTAGGATGCTGTGCTCATGAATGCACAGCAGCTGTGGTTGTTTCCACAAGACTAGCACAAGGTCAAGGCAGTCAACATCCTAACAGAGATAGGCAAGGGCTCGTGAGCCCCTACCACTGACTGAGGAGCTGTGAATAGTTCATGACTGTTGGGAGAGTCAGTTTGCTTTAAGTGTGTGGCTCCTGGTGTGCTGACCACATTTGAGTGGATGGCCCAGTATCCACAAGGATATGAACAACACAAAATGGAGTCTGTTGGGTCATTGAGTGAACAAAAAAAAATAAATAAATGAAAAAAAAAAGACATGAAGTTGGGGTGGGGATAGGGAAGTGAAGGACACTTAAAAAAATTCCACACTAGCTCAGAATTGAGAATAATAGATGGTTTTTTACTTAGAGGTAGACTCACAAATCAATCTCCTCTGCTGGAAAGGAGAACAGCAACAGAATTCCGCAGCCAGAAAAGAGGCTGGATGCAAGCTTTACATCGGCATAAATAGTAATAAGAGGCCATGCCCCAGTGGGCGGGTAACTTAAGGGCTACTGGCTGTAGGATTTCCTACAGCAGGGAAGTAAAGGTGAATCTGGGAGGAGTTAAGAGGAGGAGCCTGGGTGAATATAATTAAAATACACTGTATGAGATTCTCAAAGTTGATGGAGACATGAAACAAACCACCCAGCTATTCTATATTGACTAAATCACAACTTTATAAAGGAATGCTGATTTATTATATAAATAAAAAGGTATTTCTCTGAGCATGCGTACATGTAAGTATCAGTGGCACACACATTGAAAGTTTTTTGGGAAGACATCCCTCCACCAAAACTCCAGGAAGTGACACTTGGACACAGATCGGTTACTCTGCTGCATACTGCCTGTGCTGGCTAGTCTTCATCATTCACCTGACTACGTTTACAATCACCTAGGGATAGCCTGCCTGGCACATTTGGAAAATATTTCCAGAGAAGTTGAATGGAGAAGAAAAGACCCTAATTTGGGAGTCACAGTCCAGTGGGCTGGGGTTCAAGACTGGCTGGAATGGAGGACGGAGTTAGGACACAAGCATTTATGTCTCTTTGTCTCGCTGTGACAGAGGATGAACTGTGACTAGACACCTTGCATTCCTGCCACCACGCCTCCCCTGCTGTGACAGTCTGTCCATTACAATGGGAGGCAGAATAAATGCTTGTTTAAGTTGCTATTGCCAGGTGTTTTGTCATAGCTACCAGGAAAGTCACATACATTTCTTAAGTATGGGCAGTCCCTCTACTGAAAGAAAAAAGCACCAGGCTATTTTTCAATCAGTAATTTTCTCTAGACTCAAGAGAAACTACAGTGTCTAATTTTAGATTCACCATAAATAGAATTTATGTTCATCACAGAAAATAATTTTTTAAAAAGTGGACAGAGACATGAAACAAACTGCCCGGCCATTCTATATTGGCTAAATCACAACTTCATAAAGGTACTGATTTATTATATAAAATAAAAAAGCAGGCATCTAAACCAATATTACAGTGAACATTTCATTGCAGTACATTCTTCACTTAACCCTAGGTTACCAGTCAACAGATAAGAATCTCTAAATCATATATTTTCTATCACATATGAATGTATTTTATAATTCCAAGATCTTTGAATGGGTAGCGTGCTTGTGAGTTTTTTCCTGAGATAATGATGATATAATTAACATCCTCAGAAGAGGACAAGGGGCTCTTTCTGAAAATGCCAAGGAAGAGATGGAAAAAAATTCCCACTGAAGAGAAATCCAGGCTTTCATACAACTCTCCATGCTCCCGGAAACGGATTTCTAGTTCATCAAAGTTCAGTCTGTGCACGTGTATTCTTTATGTGCACATGGCCTCCATGTACTTATGAAATGTGTGTGCTTCTATTTGTTTCAAAATGGTGAAATATAAATATATTTACATTTATTCCAAAATGCTAACTCTAAGGCTATAGTGATAGGGTGCCATCTCTGCCCAGGGAATGCATGATGAATGACTGGCCCTCACCTGCATTGTCTGAGACAAGTTTTAGAACTGAATCCACGAGGCAAGGTCCTAGAGAAGAGCTATATGGAGATGAAGGTGTTGGAACTGCTAAGAGCAGTTCAAAGAATTAAAGATGCTTAATAACCAGGGGAGTTGACCTGTTAGTTTAATGGACACTTACGAATTAATTCTTGCTTTCTTATAGTGTTAAGATTTTAGTGAGATCCAGAAGTACCGAAAGTTTACCCAAGGGTTCACTGGAATAAAATCCAAATTCTTTATCCAAATTTACCAAGACTACTTGCTTGCCTCTCTTACATCTCCGTGGTCAGTTAACACCACTGCCCATATGCAAGGCTGTTGCAGGCACACCTCCATCTCCTTGAAACCTAGAGCTGCAGGTAGGTTCTTTCTGCTGCCAAGCAAGTGCACTGAGCCTGTTTGCCCAACACTGTCTGCCACTGACCCCTTCTCCGAGTCCCAACATTACTCTACTTGCCTGCTTCAAGTACTGAGAAGAATGCAATCGATGAGGACAGAAATCAACACGCTCCTATTGATGTGTATGCTCATTGACCAGCCCCTTCACTTACACCCTCTGCCTACTTGGCTGTTAGCACAGTCATATTTTCCCTGATGCAGAGGAGAAGGTGATGGGGTTGAGAAAGGACAGAGGGGTGAGTGTGCTCTCGCAGGGAGTGGTGGGAGCCAGGTGCAGTAGTGTTTGCCTATAATCCCAGCACTCATAGATTCTTGCCATGTAGCCCAGTCTGAATACAAACTTGCATTACAAACTGCCTTAGCTTCTTGAGTGCCGGAATTGTCTGTTTGTTTGTCTATTTGTCTGTCTGTCTGCATGTATGGATATAAATATGCATACACTGAATCAGGTTAATCTGCTTTGAAGAACAAGTTCACGGCAATAAGAACAGAATCTCTGCTCAAGGAATGCTGCTGAATGACTGACTCTTGCCAGGTCTGTCTGCAGAACAATCTAGAGATGAATCTATAATACAGCATTGGGGAAGCAGTTGGACTCTAGACAAAATATATTTTAATTAAAGTCATTGAAACAGGTCAACCATAAGTTTTATTGTGAAATGCATTTGGAAAAGCCCAGGGCTTGCTCTTGTGGTGAATTCCCTAAGTGCCCATGTCACCAAAATGTTTTGCAAACATGGATCTCCAAAAGACTCTGGTTTGTCAGCTCAGCGCTTTTCTCTGCCACACCCACAGGATCTGTGTCTGCATTTGCCTCGTCCACTCCCTTCATCCAGGTAGCTTTCACATCCTTCCTCCTCCAGTAGCATGGCATGTGATATGGGCCTGTCTGTCTCGAATGCCAGGAATCACATTCCAGGGAACACTCCGCCCAGGAACACTCCAGGACTGATCATATGTCTCAAGCCTGCCTAGGGAAACATGGTCGTGGGTTGGGCATTGGAGTACGGGGCCCTAGGAAAGCGGAATCTCTCAATGGATTTGGGAGTAGCCTGTGTCCGGTGTGTGTGTGTGTGTGTGTGGTGGTGATAGCCAACACAAAGACAAGAACTTGCCTGAGAGAGGCAGCAGCTAAGAGAAGGGGCAGAGGGACAGGACCATGTGAGGAAATAATTTGCACCTCTGCTGCTGTTTTCGCTTTGGCACTTCTGTATCAAGTGAGCCAATGAACTCCTATGGCTTAAGCCATTCAGGGTTGGGCTTCAGTCACTTGCTGATGCCATATCCTGACAAATAATCAATATTAGCTACCACGCAGAGCTTTCCACGGGGCATCATGTTTTACACTGACTAGTCTAATCCCCTAAGAACACAGAGGCTGATGGTGTTATCTACTCGGTTTATAGATGGGAAAGTCCACAGTCTTACACAGTAGTTCATACACAGCTCAAACCCACACAGCCTCATTTCAGAACTGCTGACCTTGGTCTTTAGCAACATCTGACTGAGCACAGGGCAGGCTCGGCTCAACAATGGTTGAGCCCTTCTTGGGGCTTCTGTTTCAATACCATAGAACCTTCCTTTGGACATAATACATTTCATTCTTTAAACTCGAGTCTAGCATGTGTTTGCCCCCTCAGATAGTCTCCACTAAAGAAAAACCAAAAGGAAAGGCAAGATTCTTTGAAAAGAGGAGAATTATAGCCTGCCTAAAGGATAAAAAAAAAATAAAGATTTAGAACGAAGAGACCAGATAAAAGTGGGTGTATCAGTATGTCTTCACCATGTTACCAGAGGACAGGCCTGAAGGACAGACTGCATGTAGGACTATATAGGGAATCGCAGCTCACACATCTTTTCCCTCAACAACTGTTAGGCACTGCTGCTTAAGCCACATGGGAGATGGAGTTTCCCAAGTCCCTCTTGGGGTCCCTTCCTTCCACCCTCTGCCCTTGGCAAGCACTTGCTTATCTCTGGCCCTGTGGAGATTCTAAGCATGCCTCTTCTTCCCTTTCCCCGGCTGTCTTCTTCAACCCCTCCTTCTTTCGAATGTCCGTTCTGATCAGGTGGACAAGCCCGGCTTCGTCCAATTAGTCCACTTTAAGTAGCTTACCCTGCACTTTATTAAAAGCAAAATCCACACTGGGTTGACAAGATTAGAGGAAAATATAAAAATAAATTACTGTATTAAAATTAATTAAATGAAAAGCTGTATCTAATACCAGGAAATGATGGACTTCACAGGAGTAGTGAAGCCCTTAGTTCAACAAATGATTTTTAAAATTCCTAAAAACTCTCACCCAGGGCTGAACTAAATATTCTGCACTGAATGCAAAAGCAAAAGGATGTTAATTTTGGCACTTTTTTTTTCACAAAGTGTGTAATGAGTTCTTTGCTTTCTTTGCTCTGTAGGAAAATTCTTTTGATTGAAACACCATCCCAGAAGCTGGGTGTTACAAGGAACAGTGTGTCACATGACTGAGGGTAGGACTCTGCCTGAGGAGCTCAATTTCGACTTTTGAAAACAGGTGTGCATCAACAGTTGTAACGAGGAGAAAACAAGTAGAACAATGGGCTCAAGGACACTGTGTAATTATTTATTTTGTACCTACCAGGATCCAGAATTCAGACGCAGTAACAGACACAGCAATCAGGCCCAAAAATTCCAACCCAACACAAATCAAAACACACACACACACACACACACGCACGCATGCACGCACGCATACACATGCACATACACACACTATGAAGTGAAGTGTTAAGAGGTATTACAGCACTGAAATCTTTATATTCTGTTATCATTTTGTTGCTGTTGTTGTCTTTTGAGACTAGGTTTCCCTGCATAGCCCTGTCTGTCCTAGAACTCACTGCGCACACCAGGCTGGCTTTAAACTCATAGAGACCCACCTGCTACGGCCTTCTGAGTGCTGGGATTAAAGGTGTATGCCACCAACCCAGAAACAATTATTTTTTAAGGTTAGTCCTTCACAATTTTTATCACAATTTCAGATTCTTTCTTCCACTTATCAATAAGAGGAGGATGCTAATGGGTAGGGAATGACCAAGATGGAAAACAGGCTGAACATCTGTAATCTGAACCTTTGAAACATGAAATACTTTTTAAAAAATTCCCAAACTTTGGTAGTATTAAGCTATGCTATGGGTGGAAAATTCTGTATCATACCATTAATTGTGCCTAACTTTTTGAGAAGGAACTTGTTTGTCCTACTCCTGGGCATAAACCTGTATGTCACAGCAGTGTCTGGTACATACTAGGCACTCACATTTCACTAGATTTCTATTAGTTAGCTTCTGTAATGAAATATCTGACTCAGGCTAGTTGGGAAGTAAAGAGTTGTTCTATTTGGCTCTTGCCAAATTTAAATTCTTGTAGATTAAAGTCTTGTAGATTAAAGGTGGATATACCACCTTCCAATAGCTCCGTGCTGGGAACTAAGCTTCTACATGAGACTTGGGGGAGATGCATTCAAGGTAAAGTAGTAATAAATGAATAAGACAGCCATTCTAAAGGGCTCCATCACTGATGTCAGGGAGGTGTGCTGTTCTTCCTGGACTCTGAACCTACTATTGAGAACTGAGTATGCTTAGAGATTCTGATGTGGATTGGGGGATGCCCAAGGGCTAGATCTAACTATATTAAAACAGACGTTACAGGGACAGGAGGGATGGCTCAGCAGTTAAGAGCACTGGCTGCTCTTCCAGAGGACCTGGGTTTGATTCTCAGCACCTAGATAGTGGGTCATAACTGTCTATTATTCTAGTCACAGGAGATCTGACACCTTCTTCTGGTCTTTGTGGGTACCAGTCATGCACCTGGTGCATAGACATACATGCAGGCAAAACACCCATACAAATAAATTAAAATTAAACAAAGACATTAACCACCCCTCCCCCTCACTAAAACAAAACAGATGTTTCTTCTCCTGAGTACCCAATAACATATAGTTCCAAGACCCTGAGAAGTGAGAATAAATTTGTAACTTAAGCAAACAAATGGCCAATTATTTTACTAAATAAAAATACACAAAGAGATATCAGATAAAATGAACAATCTTATGATTCCCTTAAGAACCTAAAGTTTCACAGTTTGAGGTACAACTTAGATGCCTCTGGGAGGCTGAACCCCATTCAATGCAGTGTTTGTCTCAGTTGGCTACAATCCTGGTCTCTGCCTAATGTCATCCTGCTATGATAAACAGTCACCATTTCTAATTTTATCACTGTAATTAGGCAATATATTCTAAACTGCTATCTTTTTTATTATGAGTGATGAACAGAAGACTTGATACTTCAGGAAAGGGGGGGAGAATTTTCTTCCTTCTTTTGCATAAAAGAAAATAGCGAGTACTCTGAAACATGTGTGTGGTACTGCCAGTCTTGATTTCTAACGCTAGCCCTCCCTCTCCTGTGGTATTTCAGCTTGCTTCTCTCTGTCAGGGAAAGGGTCCTGTGGGTTGGGTCACTCAACCATCTTGGGGCTCTGTTAAATTATTACATATTTATTTTTCCTTGCTGATCTGAACAAGACCCATTTGGGTGTTGATGTACTTTATGCCATTGAACTTCATGCAAGCAATGCTTTGAGCAATATTTCTGTAGGGTATTAATTCACAAAATTGTGAGAAATTGCTGCTCATGTAGGCTCTTAAGCAGTAATCTGACTCAAATGCATTAGAGCACTTTATTTCTGATTGTATTCATATAGCAGGGTATGTTTCAACCAGCCTATTCGTGATAGGCTCTATAGGGGAAAATGGGCTATGGTAAAGTAAGACTTAAAAACTCAGTATAAAAAAGAATTCTTTGCTTTATTGCACTATGAACTATCTTTGCTTTTAAAAAAATTATAACAACAACAAAATATCATTGGTACTGTGACTCTCCAAAGGACTGAAGCCTTGGTGGATGGGAGCAGCTGACATTTGCAATTTTCCAACTGTCTTAGTTAGGGTTTCTGTTGCTGTAAAAAGACACCATGACCACAACTCTTGTAAAGGAAAACATTTAACTGAGGCATCTTACATTTTCAGAGGTTTAGTTCATTGTCATCATGGAGTGACATGGTGGTGTGCAGACAGACATGGTGCTGAGAAGGAGCTGAGAGTCCTGCATCTTGACCTGCAGGCCATAGGAAGTGGTCTGAGTGTCACACTGAGTGAAGCTTGAGCAAAGAAGACCTCAAAGCCTACCCTCACAGTGACACACTTCTTCCACCAAGGCCAAATCTCTTAATAATGCCACGCCCTATGAGTTTATGAGGGCCAATTACATTCAAACTACCACATCAACCTTCTCATACTTGGGTAAAGGCTCATTTTTTACTTTTAATTATAAAAGCTTGTTTGGGGCGGTCCTCTCGCTTTGGACTTTCACTCTGCATTGAGAATATACTGTATTTTATGAACAACTTTAACCTTATCTATGAAGATAATAATAGCAAATTCCATAAGACAATGCCTTACCAATACCCGTGTGGAGATTTTAAGAATCACCAGTGTCTCACATTCATTAAGCCCTTACTACTCCCAAGCAGTGTCTGATACAACATTAAGAAAGATACTTAATGTTTACAACAACTCTTTAAACCGGTAAATATAAACTATGATTTACCACCACAGAAACAATGGCCCTGGGATACTAAATAACTAGTTAAATAATAAATAATTAAATAATGATCCCACCTAGAAGCGAAGCTCAACCGTCAGAAAATAGTTTATGCATGTGCATTTGGGACATCTGTTCTCTTTAACAATGTGAAGAAGTGTCTCGAATTTACTTAAATACTTACCGTGACTCATTTCACACATAGATTTTGTATGCATTTTCCAATTTAATCCTCCCACCATGATATAAGCATTACGGTAACTGATTTGACAGGCTGGGAATTGAGGCTGAGGGAAGGCATTTTACTGACCACATGGGGAATAGGTCTTGAGGTCTTGAGGCCAGCTCAGCACATCCATGTGTGCACAGAACTGCTTTCCTGGATGGTCCTGTGATATGCCATGAGCATCTGTTTCTAACCATGTTGCACCATAAATCCTGATACCCAACCATCCTTTAAAAGCAGAAGGAAATGGAAGGACCTTTATCCCAAACAGCAAAACTCCACCACTAAAGTGGCTTTTCAAACCCTCCTGTCAATCTTTCAACAACACTAGGGAAGTTTTCCTAGCCTTTCAGTGTGTTTATGCACTAGCTGTGTTTTGTTTTTGTGCCCATACTGATGCCTGATAGATGTTCTCTAGCTTAAAAAACGGACTTGTCCTAATAAATTCCATGTGAGAAATCACACAAGCTGCGGGTCATCCCCATTCCCCAACTTTCTGCAGCTCCTGGGGGAAGGTAGGTGTGCTTATCCTTGTTGAGGTCAACTAGAAGGGGTGTCTGGGCTGCAACATGTACCTGTCCTGTAGTCAAGGTGCCTCCAGATTCCCTGAAAATGTAACGAAAGCCTAAAGGAAGGCACACTTGGGGAGAAAATTGGCAGCGACTGCTCGGGCTTTGCAAAGGAGCTCCCAAAGTAGGCCTTTGGAAGGGTGAATAATGAGCTGCGTAGACTAGTTCCTTCATGCTGAGCGCAACACACATCTTTAAACATAAGATTGTCAAGGAAGCAGATACTTGGAAACCCTTTCATCTTAATTAAAGTTATGTGGGCTACGGAATACTTCTCCTTTATATTAAGCTCTTATTCCTGTGGAGAAATTTCTATTTGTTTTTATCTAATTTGAGCTTCAAGGTTAATCTCGGTTTAAGACTTTCGCTCACTGGGAGAGACGGTCCATCCGGTTCACCCTGATCCCATGTATATGCATACATCCATCCGGCCCCGCTGGGCTCCAAAGCCTCTTGCTGGCTGTGCATTCTTTACACTGCTCCTTCCCCAGAAAGAATGGGCCGTGTATCTGGGAAGGATATATGGGATAGGGAGGATTTCGAGAAAGGTCACAAAGCTTTCTATTTTAGGGAGCCACATGCCGCAATCCTTAAATGTGGAGTCTCTGATAAAAAAACTTGCTCTCTGATGTAGAGCATGGCAGAAGCAAGAGGAAGAAGGAGACAGGGCAGACAAAGAGGAGGGAGGCATTCGTTCCAGAAAAGGCTTTTTACAGATTTTCAAAGTAGTCATAGAGGGGATTGTGTGGCATGTCAGAGTCCTTCATTTATTCAGTGACTGTATGTTTGATTGGATTAGGCTAATGATGGAAGTGACTTGTGCTCTTGATTTCAAAGAGAAAGTGAGGGGCCTGGGGCTGTAGCTCAGTTGATAGAGTGCTTGCCTAGCATGCACAAAGCCCTGGGTTCAATCCCCAGTGATGCATAAATTGGGTGTGATGTGGCATGCCTGTAATCCTAACAGAAAGGTAGGAAGGTGGGTTAAGAGTCCAAGGGCATCCTTGTCTACACAGGGAGCGAGAGGCCAGTGTAGACCATATGCGATTCACTCTCAAAACCAAAAAGAATAATAAAACAAAGCAAGGAGAGAAAAATGTTTGAATTTAAGACATCATTAGTGTTTCTATGTCATCAGAGCTACAGAGGTAATGAAATAATGCACGTCAAAACACGGATCACAGATGTCAGTACTCACTGGGTTCCTGTTTCTACTTGTGGCCAGATACAACCCAAAGGCTTGTGGCAGTGACCTTCAGTTACCTAAACCAGGCCGTCAGTGGGAGCAGAAGCCATTGAATGGGTATGCCATTCTGGGCTACAAGCTTAAAATTTCTAAAATATTTCTACATTTTTATATTATATATACAATGCACTTTCCTGTTGAATCCGACTTCATTTTTTTCTTCCCTCCATTTGATTCAAAGCCTCTGCCAACAGGTATAAAGTCCCATTTACAATTATTTCTACTAAGAAATCATTTACTTGCATAGACTTTCCTTTATATGTGACTTATCTTTGCAGCTTTAAGTGCTTTCTTTGTTCTATGTTTTAACTATGATATGCCTTGGAATGTTTCCTGTTTGGTCCTATCTCTTTGATGTTCTGTGTGCTTCATGTATTTGCATGGGTATGTCTTTCCATATTGGGGACATTTTCTTTTACAATCTTGTTGTCTATAACATTGAGCTGGGATTTTTCTCCTTCATCTATTTCTTTAATTCAAAACTTTGTCCTTTTTATGGTGTAAAAAGGAGTTCCTGTAGGATCCCCTCCTGTGCGTGTGTGTGTGTGGTGGGTGTATTTTAAACTTTTCATATTCTCTGCTCGCATAATCTAATTCCTCTACTTTATCTTCAAGTTCTGATATTCTGTCTTATACTTGATCCATTCATTGAAAGGCTTTCTCCTGAGTTTTCTAGTTGGTTTACTAAATTTTCTAGTTGGTTACTAAATTTTTCAATTTTATCTTGATTTCCATTTCTTTCAGCCTTATATGTGCTCTAAAACATAAATATATGTGCAGAGATAAGTAGTCTCCTTTGAGTGCATGCCAACACATATGTACATGTTCTCTCTCTCTCTCTCTCTCTCTCTCTCTTCTCTCTCTCCTTTTAGACACCCCCTCCCCACTCAGAATGCTTTGGGATATTTCTAAATTAGCACATGGTAAGTTTTTAACTTCATTCAAAAAAGGTTAAATATTGCCCTAACATCTTGTTATAGAGGTGATTATTCTCTATTTAGTCAGTCCTATTAATGGATATCTAGTAACTTTGTAAAAAAAATTTTTTTAACATAATGTCTTAGTTATTTGTCTAATGGCCATGATAAATCTGGAGCAGAATGAGCTCAAAGGAGATGGGGTTGGGGTTCTCTTTGGCTCATGGTTTCAGGCATACAGCCCATCATGGGGAGGATGGCATGGTAGCTGGGGCATCTGCATCTCTAAAGGCAGCAGTGTGAGGTCAAAATTCAAGTCCTAGAGGATCAGGAAGCAGAGAAGGAAATTGGAACTGGTGGTGGGCTATATGTAGCCTATATCTGTCATCTAGACAGCACATCTAGAAAGTTCTATAACGGCCTCAAATAACTGTAGACCAAGGGCTCAATATGAGACCTTGCACATTTAAGTGATAACATGCAACACATTTTCAAAATCACAATTCTCTAATCAGTGTTCAGATGAAGAAGCAGATGTTCTCATGATTCTAGGAGCCTCCTGCATTTGTTACTGTTCTCATTGCTCTGACTAAATACATAAAAAGAAGCAAATTAAAGAAGAAAGAATTATTGTTGCTTACATGTCAAATACAGACACCTCATCATGCCTAGAAAAGCCTGGTGTCTTCAGAGTTAGGAATCTGGTTATAATGCTTTCACAGTCAGGTAGCAGGCCTATTTCCAGTAACCCACTTTCTCCAACAAGGCACCACATCAAGGAGTGTCTCTAGCTAAGGATCAAGAGTTCAAACAAATGGGTGTATTGGAACATTTCATTCTTAAATTATAATACCTCCTTTATAGACACAGCCCCTCTTCCCTATTCCAAAGGAAGTTCTGTTCAGATTATTCACAATATAGATGAACTTTAGAGCCATTGCTAAATTTAAAATTCATTCATTGCTATGTTAGATCTACTCCATACATTGACCAAGAGCACAAATAATCACAAGAAAGCTTCCCCACCCATCTCCTACCTCTTTGTCAAGCAGCTCCAATAAACAATCTCTCATTACATCACAAGGACCGTTAAGATGGTGCCTACCACTGACCATCGTAGTCAGGCCAATATTTTGTTGCAAATCAACTTTGTCTTTTTCAAATTGGAAAAAAGGGGTAATATAAAATGATTTTCACTGACCTTAGCCAAGAATGTGAAATGGTTTCTGACAGAGAAGAGATGTGGTCCAAATGGGCTTTCCTTTAACAGGAGAACCCTGAGAGAAACCTTAAGAAACAGTCAACTACAAAGCAGCATACTGCCAACTGAAGCCCAGAATAAGTAAGTAAAAAAAATAAACAAATAAATAGGTAAGAGTAGCTGCTGTGTGAGGAAGACAATCAATGCACAGGGTTATGCTGTGTGCTGTGCAAATGACCAGGGCTTTGAATAGGCACACACACCAAAGCCAGAGGAGACTTGCTGAGTGTTGTGGCTGCTGTTGCTATCTAAAAGCTGCATAGCCAGGCAACTCTGTTTAGCATCTTCCAGAGTGACAAGTGATAGAAATTTATTAGGACCAGTTAGTAATTCTTCACTGTAGCTCAGGGAAACCCAGCAAGTAATGAGATACTGCCCTACACAGCAGCCCTTCTGTAATTTTCACAGTGCTGAAGTTGTATAGCCTGGACCCATGCCCGTAGGCTTCCATGACATTCCGGTGAACATATCACACTGCTTTTTGAATCCTTCTTAACCAGCTTATCATTTCCACTTTCCCCATTTTTGATTCAGCCAGCCTATCCCAGCCATGAGTCAACTGAATTGGTGGCATGATACCTCATGAAGGAATTATAAGAATTTCATGATTAAACTACAGAAAACATGAGAATTGGACGCTCTGATTTCCCTGAAGGCCTGCCTAACTTATTAGTTGATGTGAAAAAACCAGAGTGTATGGTCTCTAGACGACAGTAATTTTATTGCATTGTATCTGTTTGATTCCCAGAAATATTTAAAATGACTTACAAAGACATAGTTTAGAGTAAGATGGGATAAGTTAGAAGTAAGTGAGAAAGATTATGGAAAGGAACATGTGTAGTGACATTAAATGAAATGAAGAAAGGGATTTGAGCCACAACTGTTCATGACTGGATCCCTTTTACATTAAAGAAGACCTGTTTAACTCTAAAGTTCTTGGAAATGGGTGCTGATAAGGAAAGATGGAAAAGTCACACAACTGGAATTCTTCGTAAAATTCAAAGCAAGCCAACTTTTCCTGATATTAAGATAAGAAAGGAAAGTCTCCAGAAAGCCCTATAAAGACACCTAGTTATGTGAGCCAGCAGGTCTATACAGCAGGAATAACAAAGGATAGTTTAAGACTCTAGGTCATCATGGGTCTTTAGCAAAGCTAGAATGGTTCTGGATGAGAGAAAAGGGATGCTTATGGGAATAGCTCCCCACTGATCAGAACATGGTTTAAGATGACCCAGGAAGGGACAGAGAATGGATGAACCATATAGATACCAAAAAAACACAGTTCCAGATTCTTCTCGACACAGGTAGTGGTTTGTCTAAGAGAGCAGGTAGGATTGGAGACATGTTCTGATGGTTCATTGGATGGAGAAAAATGATTTATTCCCTTTCATTAACAAGTGAGGCATGGGAGCTGGCGAGTGGGTCCAGTGGGTAGTGTATACAACAGGTGTCACACAAACATGAGGACCCAAGCTCTGGTCCCAGGAACCCGCTTGACTCTGGGGTGGTAGTGCACACCCGTAACTCCATCACTCCTGCAATGAGATGAGACGTTCAAACAAGAGAAGTCCTGGAAGCTCCTGGGTGAGGCACCTGAGAGTGCAGCAGGAAATAGCAATGGATAACCCTGTCTCCAATAAGGTGGAAGGTAAGGACAGATGCCCAAGGTTGATGGTTGATGTCTGTCCTCTACATGCATTCTCTCTCTCTCTCTCTCTCTCTCTCTCTCTCTCTCACACACACACACACACACACACACACACACACACACACACACACACACACACACTACACCACAGAGGGTGGGGGCATACCAGAGTGAAGCACAGAAGACAGTCTCTCTCATAATTTCATAATTTTCCTGAGATAATTTAGCTCCGGGTCAGATGTAGCAGAGGGCCTTGATGCCCTTCCAAATCTGACTAAGATTGCTCTCTTGAAATGATTTTAGTTTTACGATAATATACTAACTGAGGGCATTGGGATCTGTGTTGCACAGACTGACAGTCATCTAGATCCACCTTTCACTTAAAGGTAAGAAATCTTAACCAAGTCTTTGGACAAATATCTGCTGTCACTTGGGAGATTCTCTGGTATGTTAGCCCAGACGAACTAGTTGTACAACTACCCCTCACTCAGAGGACATGAATATCCACATAACCCATGACCACTGTAATCAGACATATCTCAACAGCTAACTTACCAATTAGATGCAATAAAAATCATTAGCTAAACGTAGCCTTTTTTGAGGGAGAGGCAGTGTGCACGACCCAGGCATGGAACTAGAGGGATATTCCTGAACAGTGAGATAAAACACAGACCGGCTTTCCTTCTTCATTCTCTTCTGTGTTAGATCAGAAGCGTGCATTGTGAGGGTTGCCGCATACCTTCCAGCCAAACAATGTTTGGAACTCATTAGTGATTTATAAAGGCTATTTTCCCTGGTGACACAGCTTTTGATATGAGTCTCTAATAATAACATCCACCAATATTAAAATAAGAACATCCCCATGTATTGTGATCAACCCCAACTACGTTTCCACATGAAAATTCAATTTGAGCATACCAACTGATATTGTATGCATATATTTATCTACCATCATTATAAATTTCCTAAGGGTCTCTATAAAATGATAGTTTGGCCTCTGTGCAGTAATTCTACCTAATACTCCAAAGCAAGAAACTAATTACATACTGACTTTTTGCTAACTTTGATCTTTCAAATACCAGGCTATGGAGGATCTATAGGTAATCAGTAATTACAATTCACTAAATGAGTTGAAATTAGCCATAAACCCTTTTATTTAAATTGTATTAACTGTTTCTGCAGGAACACCATCTACACCTCTCTTTCCTCCAGAAGTTTGGCTGGATAAGGTTTCATACTAAAATCTGATTATGGTCACTAATGTTTATAACAAATGCCTCATTATAGCACCAGAAGTGCCAGTGAAGATGAATATGAAAAAAAATTCTTAAAATGTGGGGTAAACGCAAGTGATAGAAGGAAATGAGTGAAATTTTTCAAGAGGATGTTTTAAGTCAGGAAAAAAAATGACCTCACTTGTGTCTTCCCCTTGAATTGCTATGGCATTTCCTGAAAGAAAAATCTAAGACAATTGTTCCTTTCAGTTCCCTACAGGACGATCTTTGGCGGGGGTGGGGTGGGGGAGCTGGATTTAACTTGGGACAACACCCACCCCTTCATGCCAGGCTAGCCCTTTATGCTTACTACTTAAGAATTACTTTTCATTGTTTTCTTTTGGTGGATAATGGCTTAGTTTAGTTTCACAGTCAACATTATGGGCAGTTATAAGTTCCCGTCTTAGAAGCGTTTAATGGATTGTAGGCTCCTATTGCTGGTGGCTGTGCTTTGGTGCCTCTGAGAACTGTTATCGTCCAGTGGGTATATTCAAAACACTAGACCGGAGAGGCTTTGCAACTGGGAGTCTTTTCACTTCCCAGGGGACATTTAACCAGGTCTGAAGAACCTGTAGGTTGTGACAATTCAGAGGGTTGCTTCTGAGTTTTAGTGGGTAAATTAAGTTGCATGGGACAACATCTTAGAACAGAGAACAAGCTGGCCCAATATGTCAACTGTGTTCACCCCAGACAACATAAAACTCAGCCAGTGTGGATTAGCGCCTGCTTTGAAAACCTTATGAAGAAACCTGAACCATGTGAGTAGGCAAATTGGTAGGAATTTCCTCCTCAAAGCTGACCCTGAAATGTATAGGAAGGAGGCATCACTTGGTTTGGAAAACAGACCTCTCCCTTTACAGTGTTTATGGGTCTTATTTTTCTAATAAC